>LIAE01007361.1:2862-55600 GCA_002287525.1 Diploscapter pachys
CATTTTGCAAATTTTCAAAAATTTAAATTGAGATTTTCTATGAGCCATATTCGTATAGTCAATCTGATGGGAGATATTTTCTTTCATCAGCACTGCTCAGTTATTGAAGAATCATACCTGTGAGCAGCCCTACCTTCTTGGTAAGATCTCTACACTAGTTTAAAATTATTATTTTCTTTCAAAACTCATGAAGATAAAGACCAGCATCTAAATTTCAGCTTTAGTCACTCGGAACCGATATTCGAGTGAACTTATCAATCTCTCGAATCATATAAATTTCTACTTGAGAGTCGGAGCAAAAGAACACAGAAAGTTGACGAGAGAGGCAAAGAGTATGAGACTATGCGCTTCTGTACAAATACGCACTGAAGAAATGTGCGTCTTTGCTCCTCTCACCTCGTTTCCCTTTTGCGGTCGCCGTCTCTCTCTCTCTCTTACCTTATTGAGTAATCTCGAACCTGAAGCTCAATCAAATATTATTACTTTTTGATCTTCGCGATTGCGCAATCTTGTATCCTTCAGTACGAAGTTCTGAACTTCACATTTTCAAGACCCAGATTCTGTCCATCCATCTTACCACCTTTCGGTAAATTAGAAATTGCGAGGATGGTAGAATAACGAGACCTACCTTTTCCCACACTATTCCTTATAGCTTGTAGGCTCGAAGAATCATGGGTTTCTTGTTGACATTTTCCTTCGGAAAAATGCTCTAAGCTAAATCTCGACATAATATAACTCTTAGATTTGAAAGTTTAATTCAAATCCACTTGCACTAATTATATGGCCCGCCCTTTTCCATCCCTCGTTTCGCCTTTCGTTCTCTGCTTGTCTTCCTGTTCGGATCCTGGCTGCCGATTGCGCACTTGTCAAGAGTTGCGATGGACTTTCCTTGGGGGTATTTTCTCTTTGTCTTCGAAATCCCCCAGTCTCTCGCAGATATCCGTGAATGTTTGTTAGCTTCTTTATAGCTAGTGGCTCCTTTTTCTCTAGCTCTCCTCTTTCAAAATACGGTCGCTTACCGGAGTCCACTCGAGGCGCGTTTTTGCCCCTAGCCTGGTGGACTATGCGGATGCTTGCGGAACTTCGTTCCCCCTCCCTGAACCGGTTAGATTTTTCGAATTTTTCTGCACACAAGTGTGCACTTTCCTCATAACATCATCCTCTTTCCGTGCAAAAACATCGCAATTTGCAAAAAAACAAATGCCGAGATAGGCGTGGTAAACAACGCTAAGCAAAACAAGTGGAGATCGCGTTGCTTGATACTGTTGACAAAGCAGTGAGATTAGTTATCATGTTGGGCGTACGAACAAGACAAACATTTCTGTCTTTGCAAATATGTTGATGGAGCTCGAGTGGACTCTGGAAGGTGTATTTTGCAGCTTATTTTCTTAACTTTTTACGTCATAGACCTGATATCCCTATGAATCATTCTCCAGCCAATAGCCCCACAGCTAAGTTCTGATTTGTCTGGTTCTACTGAGTCAATCCTGATACGATCATGCATATTTTAGCATCACTAGTTGTTCGAATTTTCTTCATCAGCAATTGTTCAATCTTCATCGCGCTCAATTTTTATCCTTGGAATGTCGATATCTCCAGACATCTTCAAGATGATAATTGAGCTGTTTGATATGCACTCGTGCGTTCGTTTTTTACCACCTATTCTCAACCACTAAAGATGGCACGTTTTTTCCATCTAAGTGTTTGTATCAGCATCATTCATCAGTCCGGTTGCTTACAACCGGGCTGCTTCCCCCATTCCCCCTTCTCCTTCACTGACTTCACCGCAACTGACCAGCTTTTCCGTGATCTTCTTTTCTCTCGTCCAACAGCAGCAGCAGCCTCTTCTAACCGAAAGTATCAGTGTCCGTCTTACCGGAAGAGAATAGCGCAAAGTCCTTGTTTTTCGTTTCCAAATTCTTTTGTATCCATTTCGGAAAGGAGGAAGAATCTTCGTTCTTTTCGAATTTCAGGCCCGAGCATTTGGCTCAAAACCTTCTTAACCTGGTTTTCTAGGAACTTTTTATTATTATTATTATTTTTCAAATTTTTACACATCGATTCCCATTTTTATATAAATTTCCCATCGAACCACTCTCTCTTGATCATGTTGTCCAAGTCAAGTGCTTCTGCTGGTCAGTCTCCTCGACAAAGACTCATTCCAATGCTCCCTGTTTCGTCCTTTCTCTGATCTTATCTCTGTTTATCTTCTCGTCTCTTCGTGTTCCATTTATCGACATTTCGCTTGAGCTTTGAAGGCTATTTTTATGATTTTTTCATTCGACTTCTTGGAAAACTCACTCAATTCATTTATCATCCATTTGGAGAGTTGCTAACTTTTAGAGTGAAATTGTTTGCAAAGGGAAAAAATAGATGATTATCCAGATGGATGATGAAAAATTGCGTGAACTCTTCATGAAGCCGAACGTTTCTTATGAATACATTTATTTTCATTTTTCAAATTTTCAGTAGATTATCGCCAATCTCCAGACACTGGTCTAAAAAGGAGCACGTGTTCTGCGGTTCCCGATTTCATCTGGAATTTACTCGAATTTTCAACTGAAGAATTCACAGCACGGAGAAGCAGGAACCAGAAGACCATTTTGTGACGACGAACCCCTAGGGGATTAATTAAATCTGGAGATATTGATCTAATTACAATCGTCTTAATAAATGCGACATCGGAAGATATTCTTCCAGTTTATTTTTCTATTCTCTATATGCGTCTATATTCAAGGTTTGAAATTTCTAATTGCTCTCAAAGATACAATTGCTTCAGCCAAAAATGTCGGAATAAACCTCCCGTGTAACAAAGAGTTGGACGGTCTCTTGGCACAGGATCCAGATGGCAATGAAAGCGCTTTCATGTCGTGTCAAGGAGTTGGAGTCGGGTAAGTTCCCGAATTCTTTGTCATTAAGTATAGAAAATTTTCTAGAACGATTGGATTCTGGGAACGGAAGATCTGCCCTGATGGTATGGTGTTTGACTTCATCAACCAGGAATGTCGGGTTAAGACGAAGAAGGCTCGCAAGCAGCAAGTTTTGAATATCG
This sequence comes from Diploscapter pachys, assembly GCA_002287525.1. Classification (NCBI taxonomy): domain Eukaryota; kingdom Metazoa; phylum Nematoda; class Chromadorea; order Rhabditida; family Rhabditidae; genus Diploscapter; species Diploscapter pachys. Next base: position 5,915 of record LIAE01007361.1, read on the forward strand.
GTTGGTTAAGTGAACTTTTTTCAAATAAGAATTTTCTGCAGCGATTCTGAACAACTCCTGCGCGAAGGGCGAGACTTGCATTGGAGGAACCGTCTGCGATCTAGACACCTTGAAATGTCTCTGCCCATACGGAACCACTCCGCATCTGGGAACGCTTTCTTGTGAATCCAGCGAACCCGCGTATATCGCAGCCGAGCTACCCGCTCATTACGTCAACGGTGCTGACAATTCTGATAAATCGGTAAATTAGCCATTATTCGAAAATAATGGGGACCTAAAAATGATGAAACGTTGTTTTCTTTGTATTTGACGAAATATCGTGTTAGAGAGTAAGAGAAGAGATAAATAGTACGGAAAAAGACCATTTCCGTCATTTCGTCAACTACAAGAAAGCGTTTCGTCATTTACAAACTGTCGAAAATAGTGAATCCGTGCAATGCCACGAAGTCCTATTAAGAGTTTTCTATTTTCCTTAGTCGTTTGGAAAAAAAGGAAAAGAAGAACACGTCCATGAAAATGTGACATTGCGACAACTTCAATTATTTAAAAGATTCAATAAATGAGGACAATTTGTTCGCATTCCAGAGTATTGGGTTCCTGCCCAATTCCAATAGCAACATTATGAATGCTGCTAGTTCGCTGTTCAACAGCTTCCAATCGTCTGCCCAGATGCAGCCCTTCAAATTCTCCAACTTCCCCTCCACGGGTAGCAATTTGGCGAATAGCGGACCATTCAACTTCAACTGGAACCAAAACCAAAACCAGCAGAACCAAAATGGCTACCAGGTTAATTTTTAAACTATTCTGAGAAAAAGCAAATTCAAAAGCCTTCCTTTCAGAACCCCGGATTCTTGCCCTCACCTGGAAACAGCAACTCGAATAGTTTTACACCAAAACCGGCAAATCCTTTCGCTTCAAACAACGGACAACAGGTTCCATCGTCGTCAAAGAAAATTCCAATTTTGGGTGAGTCAATCGTTGTTTTTCATTCTTCTTTATTTTTTCTAGAGTTGTTCATATACATTTCTGCGTGATATTTTCTTTAGCTTCTTCCTGCATCTTTTTTCCACTTTAACGTGAATTTGAAATTTATCTTTGCCGTGTGTAGGAATTTTCCACGAGCTCGCTCATATTTATCTTATCTTCAGTCTATTTTTGTCGATTTCATCATTCGCCCTGCACTTTTTCACTCTCATCTCTGCTGCTTTCGCTGCTCTCTTCCACTTTCTCGTATACTTCACTTGCTCTCATCCCCGTCCAGTGTCACGGCGTCCTTTCTACGTCCAGCGATGAGTCAATAGTCCTTTCAAGGAGTGTTAGGCTCATTTCAAAATGCCCGAGGAAAATCAAACACAAATCCGTTCTTAATCTCAAAAGTAGCTTTAAAAATAATCGAAATACAGCTCCTCCTGGAAAGAGTTGCCGAAACAACGAGGTCTGCATAGGCGGTAGCATCTGTACCCTCCCAATCGGTCTTTGCTTATGTCCAGGCGAACTTGAGGTTCCTATTCTGGCGTAGTTTAAAGAAAGCAAAAATCAATATTATTTAAAGGAAAGAGACGGAGAGTGCGTTTTGCCACCTCGTCATGGTCCGGCCATACATAAAGGTAGCCTGCGAAATCAACAAGGCTAACCACACAAAATAACTCGCTTATCAAGCTCAACCATAATAATTCCTGTATAGCTTCAATCTAATGCATCAGTACATCTAATCACAATTATTATATAATATTAGATAGTTCTTGCTGCACACCCTTCAATCTTGTATACCACATTCATACAACCATTTTAATAGTTAACTGGGAATCGTGATTAATCTCATATAGTAGATCAAGCAAGTAATCCAAATAATAATTGCTCAAGAACTAATTGACCGCTTCGACTAGCTAACTATGAATGGTAGAAAATCCAACACACATTCGTATTATAATTCACGTAAAAATTTTCAGTCGGAATCGGAGCCGTCTGTAATGAGATGGCAGAATGCGACGATGGATCGACATGCGTTTTGGGCAGATGCACTTGTGTGGCACCGCTGGTGCAACACGAGGGCAAATGCGTCCTCAAGGCGACAAGAAAGGAAGTCGGTAAGAAAGCCATACCAATCCTTATCACATCATATCAATCACCACATTCTACTATTATTGTTCACAAACTCACATCGGAATCTATCCGAACTCTCTTGCAATCTATCGTCGCTGTCTATTGCCCTATCACCAATCTGTCATAATCCACACAAATCAGACTGTCTCCATCTTAGAATAGCCGAATAACAATACATATACTAATCCATGCAGTGAAAACCCACACATTCAGGACCCGGCGAACTCTGTGATCAGGGTGAACTTTGCGTGAAGGGGTCGGTTTGCGATCCCGTCATCCCGGTCTGCGTCTGCCCTGTCGATCACGACCTGCACAATGGAGAGTGTGTCCGAATAATTCCTGCTCTTCCTCCTCCTCCTCCTCCTATCAACCCACATCCTCTTCCTGTAATGGTTCCACCACCTCATCCCGCTCATCCCATACCAGTGCATTCTTCCAACCAAATCCCCGGTCTTTTACCTGAGCCGGGGGCGTCGAGGAGACCTAGTAAGAAAATCACCACCCAACACACAATCCTTTAGATACGCCACGTTGACGTGAACTATCTTGCCACTCCTATCCACGTTAGACAAATGTAGACATAGAACTTTCGAGCATTTCACATAACTTGTCACCATTGCCGAGAATTGCTTCTTCAAACCAAGTTCACCGTTTCCAAATAGCTTCACACCAATCCAAAAATCCCACAAATCAGCTCCATTCAGATCCTCCGTATATCGCTCCAACTGCCAATACTCGTGTATCTTCTCCTCCTCCTCAAACTTACACCTACAGACCACCGGTAGTGATCATGAATGCAAGGAATCAAGGAAACTCATAAGTTTAGGCCCAAACTGCTGCTCCGCAATCGAACAACATCAATAACTACAACTCTTACATCAATGCCGGAAACTATCAGCCAGAAGCATTTTTGCCGGCGAGCAGAGCCACGGAGAGGCCAACTCCTTCTTTGCCAAGAACCACTCAAACTCCTTACCGACCACCTCAGCCTCCCACTGTTAAGCCCATGGTCAAGCCAAATCCTCTCAAAATGGGTAAATTTATCAGTCATTTCAAAAATTTGTGGAAATTCGATCGAACTATCCTTCAAAGGGTTCTTATAATACCCCGAAAAGCAAAGCATTTTAAAAATGGGTAAAACGAATATGGAGAGGGTAGGGTAAATTTCGTATCAAAATGAGCAGCACATCGAACTGCACATTTTAATACCAAAGTTAGCCTGTCCGATCCTACCCTAACCATATTGCAATTTTCTTGGCCTTCGGGGTATTATAAGAGCCCTTCAAAGAGCCCAAACGAGTTGAATTTCCACAGATCTTTCCCAAAATGGCGAATAATTTAGCTTTAGTTGCTCATCTCGATTTTTTTCTTCTATTTTCCGCTTCAGAGTGATTGCATGTGCAAACAAAGTTAATTTTAGCCATTTTTATTTCGCTATTTTTTTTGAAAAAAATAATGCCTAAGCAAATAATCTGTGTGAATATTAACAGGAGGCTCTAAGCAAGCCGGCGTCGGAGTGCGATGCAGTCTCAACACGGACTGTATGATTGGGGCTTATTGTAATGGAAACACGAATCCACCATCTTGCCAATGCCTGTCGACTCACGTTAACATCGAAGGCAGATGCGAGAAAGGTAGGCTCGTTTCAGAAAATCATTTCCTGAAGTCCACACAGATTAATATTTCGTTCTACCAATTATGTTTCACCTCCATCATACAATCATCTCACTTTATTATTAGGAAATCCACTTCATCAAAGATCAATAATTCCGTTCTCTCAATATCCACAAAATTCCACTTACGATGTGTTTCGATATTTCAATGCCTTCTTGTGATAGAAATGCAGTGAATCTTCTCTTCTAGCATGAATATCAGTCTCATCTTTCGGACCATCTCTCATAAATCCTTCAATTTCACTTTATTTGAGCTATCATTTCCAGCGATATTCCCTGGACAGGTAGGATGCAAGTCGGATGAGCAATGCCGCGCCACCGACGTGAACACGTCTTGCATCGACAGAATTTGCGTGTGTGAAGAGGGAAAGAAAGCGGTGGACTCCGTTTGTGTAAATGGTACGGTATTCACGCAAAGGAATGAACATTGCATGATATGAGCCAAAGCACTTCCCCAGTCCAGCCTCACCAACCGCATGGATGCGCTGTAAACCTGAAAGACGTTTGCCGTGTTCTAATCATCTCATCGTTTCAGACCCATCTGTTACTCCAACCACTAACTCGTCCTCATCACCACTCAAACAACGCAAACTGACTCATATTCCCTGTTATCCCGCATGTCGAAAACCTTACATTTGCGTCCAAAGGCAATGTGTCTTGAGGCGGTTGATTAGTACTGGAGAACTCGTGAGAGAAGACGACAACGATGAATCGGCAAGACCTCGTCACATCAAGCGAATTCGAAGAAAGGCTGACGATCTCATGACTTGTTGGCCTGGAGCTGCATCCTGCAGCGAGGGGAACGGCGTCTGCATTGACAGTCAATGCAATTGCCTGAGAGGCTGGAGAGAGCGTGACGGGAGATGCCAGCCTCCAATCTCCAAACAAATTCCCCTTGACGGCTCTTGCGACGTATTCGATCGAGAGTCGGTCTGCATCAATGGCACCCTTTGCATCGAAGGCAGATGCCAATGCGCTTTCCCGAAAGGATGCCAATTTCTGCCGAGAAGAACGGATGAAAAGTGCTCCACAAATGCGGACTGCACTGGAGGAAGGGCCTGTGTGGAAGAAAGATGTCAATGCAATCCGGGCTCTGAATTTGTGGTAACCCTTTATAGAATTTACAGATCCAATTTTGTGATGCTTTTTAGAATGACACCTGTGTGGCTGTGATGGGAGCTTTCAAGAACATCAACAGTCAATGCTCAGCTTTGGATCGGTGTGCCGGGGGTGGCGTATGCAAGGATCACGTCTGCTCTTGTACCGATGGAAGTTATGAGCAACAAGGGAAATGCAGAACTGCTCCTGGTGGTAGGTTATCCGAAACCGTGATCTATTTTTATCTTGAAAAATCACAGGACACTGCTCGAATGGTCAAGCCTGTGATTCCGGCAGCTTCTGCGAACTTGGGCTTTGTCGATGCCCAGACGGCCAAAGCATTGTTTCTGGCCGATGTTTGCCCGCAACTGCCGAGCCTGGACAGTCCTGTCAGAACAACGAAAGATGCCTACACGGATCAGCATGTCGATTTGGAATCTGCATGTGCTTCGGCAGCTACGTTACAGTTAACAATCGTTGCATCAGGTTTGTTAGGTTTGCAATTTCATATTCACGATCAAAATTTCCAATTTTTAGAAAAGAAAATCTCGTCGTGACGAAACCTGACGAGAAAGAAAGGTCCAGAAAGCCGATCAACACAGTGCCGAAAATCACCAAAGAGGCTGTATTGGACAAATCTGCCACACCAACTTCAGCCATCCAAGTAAACCAATGGCTTTGTCTTAGACATCGTTATATTAAATTTTAGACTGGAAATATACGGGCTCCTGGGACACGATGTGAGGCGTTGGACAAATGCACTGGGAATTCGATATGCAAAGATGGCTACTGCACTTGTTCATCAGAATTTGAAGTCATCATTGGCGATCACTGCGTTGGAAACCAAGATCAAGCACACGAGGTATTTTCGGATAAAACTCTCGCGAAAAATCACCCAAATTATTCCAGGTCATCCGCCACATTGCGGTAGCTGCTCCTGGTCAGGAATGCGATCCGAAGACCAACTGTACTGGAGGAGCGAAGTGCGTCAACCATCAGTGCGTATGCGAAGAAACTGGAATTATTCCTCTACCGGGCGCTATTGGATGTCAGCCCGATCAATCTATAGCCAATCAGCTGCCTGAATCAGATTTAACGCCGGAATCGGTTCCACCTAATGCTATCCAGAAAGGTCTATTGCCCGGCAACCTATGTCGTCTAACCCTTGAGTGTCCATACCGGACTGAATGTATAAGAGGCGTCTGCCGATGCAAGAAGGACGAGACGATAGTGGACGGGACTTGCCGACAAGCCATTCATTCAGTAAGCAGCAACCGATTGAATCAAAATTCCTTATGAACATCTTTTAGGTCATGCCTGGCGGAAAATGCGATCCGAAGAACGGACAAGACTGCGTCGGCGAGTCGCATTGTGTCTACGGAATCTGCACTTGTCAGAGACACTTGGTTCCCAACGGCAAGGAATGCTCTTCGTTGGATGAGATGGAAATGGTCAGCCCTGGCAAATCATGCAAGCATGGACAGTTGTGCAATTATGGTTAGTTGCTAATTTTGCTAAAAAAAGATTAAAACTACGAATTTACAGGATCTTCTTGTGTCAATAACATCTGCCGTTGTGAATCTGGCGAAGTCATCGACGTGAATGGCAAGTGTGTGTCCAAGAAGAACGTCTATCCAGTTTTCAATCGACTGCCAAGACCTGATGACGGCAGATTCGAGGGACGAGTCAAACAAGTCATCGAAATGGAGAAGACCGCTGGAAATCAGCTTCCCATGTCCAGCTTCCCAAATAAACCAATCGCAATTGAAATTACCGTTTCCGGCATCACTTGCGACGACATCAGAGACTGTCCAGCCAACTCCTACTGCCAAGATGCGTCATGCCGTTGTACTGGAGGCTTCCGAGCAGTCGACGACGGTTGTGAGATGATGAAGGATCTGCCGAAGGATTTGCTGGCGAAACCTGGTGACGAGTGCATGAGGCGTGGACAAATCTGCTCATTCAACAGCTACTGCAGCATCATGTCCGGCGTCTGCGAATGCCCATCAGGAATGGCAACAAATCAAGGCCGGTGCGAATTGACTTTCGAAAGACCTGGAAACGCTTGCGTCACGTCGCGGAATTGTCACAAGTTCAGCTATTGCGACAATGGAAGGTGTCTTTGCAAATCGGGCTACATGCTGATCAACAACTTCTGCCTCCCACCTGCCACTCCACTCACAGAGGAGCATGCCAAAGCTGGAGAGGGTCTACTTGACGGTGACAACTTTCTAATGCCACCCAATCGCAATTTTGGCCCCAATCCCATTGAGTCACAACTCCGCAAAGGTCTCCTTCCTGGAACACTGCCGAACATTTCGCCTCCTGTAGTTAGTCCACTTCAGCCTCGCCCAACAATCAGCACAACGATTCAGCACGAGACCACAACCTTCTTTGGACTTCCTCCTCCTCCTCCTCCAGCAAACTCAGTCTCACTTCCGGTGCCAATGGGTTGCAGAATGGGCTACGCTTGTCGACCTCAGCAGAATCTGCAAGGCAACTTCAAGGTCGAAACTGCCACACCTGGGTTTCAATTCAAACCCTACCCTGTTTCTCCATTAACAGCTACTACAGCAGTTTGGCCCATAGAAAGTCCCCCGCCAACGTTGATTCCACATCAGCCAAACGATAACTCGATCTTCGTCCCAGAACAGCCAATGCGAGGTGTATCCAAAGCATCGCCTACAGCCAAAATCGACCCATTGATCAAGAATTTCGTTGATAACAACATAAAGTTCGCCATGCCAGGCGAATACTGCTCGAATGGCGCAATAATTTGCCTTGGCAACTCCGTCTGCGGACTTCAATTCTGTCGGTGCTCGTTCAATGCTCCAGCAGAAAATGGGATTTGTACGCCACGAACCATGGAAGAGCTCAAGTTGAGACAGAAGTACAGCCCAAATCAGCCGAAGGACTTCGAGCAAATCATGATGAATCCCTCGGGAATGCAGCACGCCGACACTCACATCAACAGCCACAGTGAACGACAAATTGCCAAGCCGCTCGAAAATTGCGAAAACAACGAGTTCTGCACCGGGGGAAGCACGTGTGAAACCATCAATGGACTCGGACAAATCTGTCAATGCCCAACGTCCATGGTTTTTCTTGACGATGAGTGCATTTATCCACCAAGCTCCGCCGATCTGGCAGGCATTTTGGAGCCTTGTACTCCGAATACTATCTGCCTTGGAGCATCCGTGTGCTCAACAGCGAGCCAGTGCATCTGCCCTCCACTTCATCGTCAAGTTCTCGGCATCTGCATTCGTACCGCTGAGCCTGGAGACGATTGCAGTAATGGAGCGGTGTGCGTGGATGGAGCGGTCTGTTCCGGAAGTGAGCGAATTTGCATATGCCCAACAGAAACTCGCTCTCAAGCTGGCAAATGCGTAGGGATGGATGAAGGTGAAGAAGAGAATTTTGAACTGGAAGAAAAATTCGAGGAAGGGCAAGAAAACTTCATGCAATTCGCACCAATAAAGAAGAAAATGGCATCTGCAAAGACCTTCAGAGTCGATCCACAAATGAACAGCGCCAATTCGAGCAATGAGATCTGGCACAATGGACATAAACATCGTACTGCCCAACCTGGAGAAGCATGTGATAGCTCGATTCTGTGTGTAGACAACTCGTTCTGCAATTCTGGTGGGTTCTGCGAATGTCTGGAGAAATTCGGCAACGTCCAAGGCCATTGTGTTCCATCCAACATGATTAGAAAACCCAGCGAGACATGTCATCCAGGCAACATTTGCTCTTCTGGATCTGTCTGCCAAGAAAACTATTGTCGATGTCCACAAGGAAAAATTCTCATCGAGAACCACTGCCTGAGCATCTCCAGACGATTTCGCAAGAAAGATGACGTCATTCCCGAAGAAGAAACTAGGCTCTCAAAGAGGAAACAACATACCAGTCCAAACATGAAGTGCTCAATCGACGCAGACTGTCCAGCGCATTTTGCCTGTCAAGAAAGCCTCTGCATTTGTTACGGGAATTCATCAGTCTGTCTGAATTTGAAGAGCTCAGTCCTTGCTCGCGACGATTCTTGCAACGTGGATGGGCATTGCCCTGAAAACTCCATCTGTGATGAGGGGATTTGCATCTGTGAGGACGAATACAAAATGGAGGATGGAGAGTGCGTGCTACGGACGAGAGAGACTGACAGCGAATCATTCGAATACACAACAAAGCCAGTACCAGTGGAGTCTGAAGAAGCTGAGCCAGTAGTAACGGAAAATGGAGTCGAAGAAGAAGAAGATCATCATCAAGAAGAGGACAGTCAAGAGGAAGATCACCAAGAGGAAGACACCGACATTGAATACGTCGCTCCTGGCTCAAACTGTTCCGACAATTCAACCAGGCAGTGCGGAAATGACTCTATTTGCTTCCTCGGAGCATGCGTCTGCTCGTACGAAGACATGCCTCTCGACGATGCCTGCGTAGTCAGAGACGGTCATGTACGCTTCGGTCACCGCTGCTCGCCCTCAAGCCGTTGCGCGTCTGGGCTTATTTGTTTGGCTAGCAAATGCATGTGCGCGTTCGGAAATGTCGAGTGTAACCGTGAGTGTGTTTGCTTGTTTATTAACCGCTTTTTCCCTCAACAACCTCATCCTCAATTTCATAACCTCCCCCATAAACTTGTCAATCCTGAGCCTACCTGAATAATGTCTGTCCGCTACCTTAATCAACGACACCTCTATTTTGATCTTCTTCGGAAAGTTGAAATATCAAAATGATTTTTAGCTAATGACCCTGTCACTTCGCCACCAGGAGGAAGCTGCAGTGAGGCTAGAGAATGTACTGGAGGATCGGTTTGTAGGGAAGGTAAAGAGAGTACCTGCTTTGCTGGAGAAAGATAGGAGAATTTCAGGATGGTGTATCTGCCCTGATCCACACATGATCGTCCAGAAGGGAATCTGCATTCAGTCAGGAATCAGGCCGACGTTGCCTCCAAAACAGCCAAGTCATCCAGCCACACCTACTCTCCCAGCCTACCAAACTGCCGCTCCAATCCCTACTTATAGGCCGAAGGTAGTTTGAAGTAAAGTCAATTCTTTCAAAGTAGGTTTTTCAGCCGATCCACAAGCCTACAGTCTCCCAGCCCAGCTACAACTCTCATTCCACCAGCGGACGTAAAGCCGTTCCAGGATCTAGCTGCGGTAAGCCAAATCTTTTCGCAGTCACTTGAAAGCCGACTTTTATTTAGGCCCTCTTGATACTTGCGTTGGCGGCTCCACCTGTATCGACAACGTTTGCATCTGCCCCCTTGGAATGGAGCCTACCCAATCAGGCCGATGCGAGAAGTCCTCGTCACATCAGAACCATCACCCACACCAGACCGTCAGCTCGGCCGGCTCTCATAAATCGAACAACAAGGACAAACAGAAGATATTCCCAGCCTCAGGTATATAGTTCGGATTGAAAATAACTATAACCAAATCATAACTTCCTCGTGTTTCAATCAACCAATCAATAACATTTTCGAGTTTTTTGAACATTTTATAAGGATAACTATTTAATTTCCAAGAAAACGCTGTTAATTTTCTTAAGTGCAGTGAACTTATCAACATATTTCACACGCTTTAATCACAGAATCAGTTTTGTTTTCGTTTCCAAGAGAATTTCCACATGCAGGCAGCTACGAAGAGCCTCTGTACACCAGAAGACCGCCTCCGTTTATAGCACTGCCCACGCACGTGCCTCTCACCACGTCTGCTGCCAAGGAGAAGAAGCCCGCTCAGACAACTTCTGGAGGAGAATACGATGAATGTCTTGCCAGAGGACTTATCTGCAAGGGAAACACGATTTGCAAGAATAAGAGCTGCCAATGCCCTGACGGATACGTTTTGCACCACGATGGATGCATCCCGCCGGATGAACTCGACTCAAATACAGTAGGAAGTGAAGCAGCACAAGCCCAAGAATCTTTAGTTAACTCCGGCGGAAAAAGAAACGTCCGCACCAAATCTAGGCATCAAGGTAATCGCACAATAAATAGTGACCAAAATAATATGTTGTTCTCACATTAAATACCTTTGTTATCGAACTCGTGGCTTCGCAAAGTACAATTCACGCTTTTGATTTTCATTGAGTGAGTGGACTAAATGTGTACATTTTGAAGTGGCTTTACTAAATGACCCCAAATAATCAGTATTTACGAATAAACAAACACAAATTTGAGGTATGAAAATTTAGCCACTAAACCTACCGTCTATTCCCAGCCTGGAGGCGAGTGTGGTAACGGACAAGTTTGCACCGGAGGCAGTTCTTGCAACTCGAGAAATGTAATTTGCTTTTTTTCTAAAGGAAGAAAGGTTGCAAAAAACATGTGTTTTAGATCTGCATGTGCCCTGCTGACAGACCGAAAGTTAAAGATGAGGAATGCGTTCGCCCTGAGAAACCTGAAAAGAAGGAGTCGGCTCCTGGTCAGGCGTGCGATGATAATTCCGTCTGCATTCGAGGAAGCACGTAAGTTCTCCAATCAAACTACTTTTCAAGGTTAATCAAATTCCAGTTGCATCAATGGATATTGTCGGTGTGGATCAGGCTACGTAGCCGTCGCTGGATATTGCGCATCTGTGCCTCAGACTACGACGAGTAAGGCATTGAAGAAAGCTAAGCCTCTGGAGAGCTGCGATGGCGGAGAAATTTGCGAAGGCGGATCGGAGTAAGACAGCATTGTCCATGTTTCGAAAAGCGATTTGCATTTCAGCTGCGATGAGGATACCGGAATCTGCATGTGTCCTCGAGGCCAGATCGTGTTCGGCAGCCAGTGCATGGACCCTCCAACCAAAACGACGTCTCCTGCTATTACTCCTGAGACCAAGAGACCTTCCACATATCAAACTGAACAGCCTCCTATTGGTAAAATGGATTTTTATAAGATCCTTGAAATAAGACTTTTTTGCCAGGTTCGACCGAATGTGAATCCGACGCCAATTGTGGTGATAACAAGATCTGCCTGTCTGGCCGATGCAAATGTATGCCAGGGTTCATCGACAACCTGGGGCTTTGTGAGCCACTAGAAAGTAAGACTTGTGAAGTTTTGCCAAACTAATGAAGTTGATTTTTGCTAATCAACACGTTGAGAAATTAATCTTTAACGAAGTCTCTTACTCCGAATTCTTGTGTTTTGAAAAATATAATTATTTTGAAATTAATTAATTGAAGACTAACGGATTAATTTGTTGACTAAAATTTTAGAAATCGGCGAGGCCGAACGCCCTGTGCCCGTCTCATACGCAAGACACAAAGCGATGACGTTGAATGAGCGGATGCGAGAAGACGATGAGGAAGAAGCGGAAGTCGTCGTGAGGACTGAGCGTCCTGCGTCCGCCGAAGAAGAGGTCGAAGAAATGACGACTTCGGCTGAGACCGAGCCGCCCACGACAACTCGAAGGACGACGACGACGCGACCCCCGAAGAAATCCGAAGCAACACAACGACCCAGAGTGGTTGGACCACCGATTCGACGGCCGAAGCCTAAGAAGAACAAGGGCTCGGGAGGACGAAGTGGTGGCGGATCGAGCCGAGCCGGCGGTACTGGTCCTGGTAGCTACAAGACTGGCTCAGGCAACGGGAACTGCCCACCAGGAAATGAGGCTACGATGGACGAGGATGGACGACTGATTGTGTGCAATGGTCTTGAGCCAAATTGTCCCCCGAGGTCATATTGTTACATTACATCGGGTGGTTTCGCTACTGAAGAATATAACTGTTGTAAATCTTGGTAATCGTTCATTTACGCTATAGTTTTGTTAAAACTATGGCTCTATCTTCACATACGTCATTCAGTCATTTTGTTAATCATCATCATAGCATTTTATTAGGTTGCTACTTTGTTAACATAATCCGCTACAAATTACGGTGTGCTAATCATTGTGTACAGTTAATTGAGCTTTCAATGCCGTTTTTGAGAGTCTGAGATCAAACTATTCTTTCGGAAATATATTCTAAATTCTATGATCTCTTACTTTCTGTCGAAATACTCAACGAAAATTACTAGTAACTTCAGCTAGAAGTGTCGAAGTGTCTTTGCATGCGTATTTTCGTGACAAAATTGTTTTTTATTTCAAGACTTTTCACATCAAAGTGTCTTTCTTCACACAAATTTCCTCAAGAAAATGACCAATCCCGTGCTTTCTTCTAATTCTTTTAATTTTAACTGTCATAAAATAATAATTGTATCTAATTCGATATTTTCGCATAATCATAATGCTTCGATATAATCTCGAAATTGCCATGTCTTCACAAGTTTCTAAAACTTTAATACCGTTTATTTCCGCTAATAAACGTGATGTATAATAAACGATTATTAACTTGAAAAGCGAAGATTATTATTGAAATTGGATGCAAATTTATACAGGTTTGCGACCTCGACTTCTGAAGTACGGGCAACCATGCGATCGGTATTCTGACAGATGTACGAATGGAGCCAAGTGTATTGACGCCGTTTGCAAATGTCCCTCCGGATTTGCCCTATCGCCAAGCGGATGGTGCGAGCGGTATGATGCCAGAAAGGTAAACTGATCAGAACAGTAAATCGTACTCTAAAGAACCTTTAACAGGGCGTTTTCAACTCACTTGCCACATCTCTGAATGGAAAGCCGTTCTTCCCAAATCAGGGTCAAGGTCCATCATCGTCAGCTGATAAATGTATGACTATCTGACCTTTCGAAATTTAAAGTCAATTTCATAGCTTTTCCAACTCCGACCCAACTAGCCTACGTGGTCGCTTCGAAAATGCAGCAGCAGCTGGAGGAACTCGCTCAGCAGTACGGCTACAAACCACACGAACTGCCTAAGATCGGTGGTGGAGCCGAAATCAAGACCAAACAGTCATTCCCCACGCCGATGGCAGGATTCGTGCAGCCGAGCGGGAAGTCCATCACGAAAGCAGTCGAAGTCGATCATGTGGACGAAGAGGAGACGGATTCGAAATTCCCAAGCCCTCAGGGCTATGGACGTTTCACTAATACCCAGTCTATCCAGACACGGCCTACGACCAGATACCACTCTACGCAAAGGTCAACTCGGAGACCGAGTACCCGAATCGTAAGGATCGAATAAGTTTGTTGAACAAAATGAATTTAATGTTAGACGTCTGTGGAACCTCAAACAACAAGGCCACCATCATCTGGCAGAAGAAAGATCCCAATTGGATACGGCTGCGATCCCGAAGATGAGTGCCAAAATGGATCTGAATGTAGATTCGGATTCTGTGGGTGTCCAGATGGGAAAATAGAAGAGAGCGGGAGCTGCATAGAAGGTTATCATAATAAAGTTGGTGTTGTAATTCAACGATATCTTCAAATTTAGCAAATCAAGAGCAAATGAACCTCCGCCATGCTGGAGAGTCCTGTGACAGCGGAGCTATTTGTATTGGAGGTGCAATTTGTGATTCCGATTCAAAAAAATGCATCTGTGGAGCGGGTCACGTAGCTATCAACGGAATTTGCAAGAACAAGGACTCACGAACCTTCGTTTTGCCTGGTGACTCTTGCAGGAATGGTGAAGGATGCAGCGGTAACTCGTTCTGTAAGGATGGAATGTGTGAGTGCGAACACGATCATTTCGTGCAAGATGGATATTGCCGGCATATTGGTAGGGAAAATATTGAGAAAGTTAGAAAGGGGGATTCTTCAGCTTCCCACTCCTCTCAAATCCAATACGTCTCGGGAGCTGGGTTGAGATTCTCATCGAAGATTGAAGCTCGTCCGTTTGCAACCTCCTGCAATGAAGACACCTGTCACTTGCCTGATTGCTTCTGCTCTCAGACTGGTGAGATTTCGCCGAAAGAACTTTTGTAGATACTCTTTTCATCCAGGGAAAACACCGCCTGGAGGCTTGCCACCGTCGCAAACTCCTCAGTTCATCGTTCTTACCTTCGATGATGCAGTCAACGGAAAGACGTTCCCAGATTATCTTCACCTATTCCAGCAGACCAAATACAGGTTGAAAGGTTGTCAGTTTCAAAACATCAAGGTCTCTTTCAGAAATCCCAATGGCTGCCCGATCAAAGCCACGTTCTTCATCTCGCACGAGTGGACCAATTACGATTCGGTGCAGTGGATTTCCGCCCAGGGGATGGAGTTGGCGTCGAACTCCATCTCGCATGTTTCTCTGGCAGATGAAGATTCGGGCAGATGGCTGAATGAAATGGACGGCCAACGAAGGATAATGGCAAAGTTCGCCGGAGTGCCAGAGGAGTCGATCGTGGGAATGAGAGCTCCGCAACTCGCTGCCGGTGCTGATTCGCAATTCGAGATGATGACTAGAGCTGGCTTCATCTGGGATAACACTCTGTCAGCCAACCCCGGCATTAATTCCGATCCATTTTGGCCACAGACGTTGGATCATCGAGTACCTTGGAACTGCCATGAACAGGGATGCCCTCAAAGGTGTGAACCTTTTCTCCTGATAACCCATCGCATTTCTTTTTCAGCGCATTCCCTGGCATCTGGGAGATTCCATTGAACCAATTCTACGGATCCTACATGAAGCAGATCGACAGCTATCGAAGGTCGAGCATGATCAGAGCTGCTGTTGACTTGAACAACACCGTTGAAGAATTGGTATACAAATTATTGCAGGTGAAATCGAACGAAGCATCTTTAGACTGCAATGCTGGTCTCCAACTTCGACCGAGCGTACTCGTCGAACAAAGCCCCATTCGTCCTGTCGCTCAACGCAGATTTCCTCCAACTGAATGGCAAGCATTGGGGCATGCAGGCTCTGGAAAGGTACGAGAGCTATGAAAACGTTCTTATTAAATGGCGAAAAATTCAGATTCCTGAACGAAGTGATGGCCAACAAAGACGTCTATGTCGTGACAATGAAACAGCTGGTTGATTGGATGAAGAATCCTACGCCTTTGTCCAGAGTCGATGAGGTAAAATGGCTAGATCATTTCAAGGTTCATTCAAAAAGTTTAGTCCGAAGCTCTACGATGTCCAATTTCGTTCCGTCAGCATAACAACGATACTCCGCTGACCTGTGAGACCCCGAACAAGTGCATGTATCGCACTCCTGGTCTGAACAGTCCAGAGCATCAATTCCTCACTTGCGCGCCTTGCCCTGACCTTTACCCTTGGATAGAGAACCCATCTGGAACAACCTCAATTCTCCGATGATTCTTCTTCTTCTAAATCATAGAATCACTTTCTCTCTTTTTGGTCTCGTTGCGAACTCAGTTACATGTTTATTTTATTTTCATTTTTAGGCTTATTTATCGAACGAACGATGCATCATCCTCTGTTATTTGAGCTTAGTACTCTACCTTCTCTGAATTTAGATATTGTTAGGACTTCATTTTAGATGCTAGAATCATTGTTATGCGCGGTATACTATTCTATCTGAATGCGAATTTATGCCCAATTTCACTCATTTTGTTTCTATGAGAATTACATCTTTTCTCATCAAAATACGTGTAAGATTTTGCCTGAAATTGCATCACACAAGGTTCAATTTTATTAGACTTATTTACTATCATCTCCCGTGTTAGAACGTTCCGGATCTGAACTAAAATGGTGCTAAATGTTTGTATAAATTTGATATTTTATTTTTATATCATTTATTTCATGACAATAAATTATCTATAAACTACGAGATCTTGGCAAATAGTTTGAAATGGTGCCATTTTTGAATAATAAGTTACCCATCGCGAATATTATGATCCCCGTATAACTAACAAATTCAGTTGAAATTATAAAAGTTACACTTTTTCTATAGCAGACTCTTCATGGTTAACCGTTCCATATTTAGTCGTGTTATCGGAACTATTCTGCTCAATATTTTCATTCTCCTTCGTTTCTTGAGCAACTTTTGCAGATTTCTTGAACTTGTTGAAGACTAGCTCATATGGGAAGACGATCAGAACGAATGAAATCATAATTAGTCCCGTGCCCAGAAGATAGAGGAAAGTAAGCGGTGTGTGTCGGAAAATAACATCGATTGCTGGAATAGAATTCGGAATAAAATCGGAAACAATTTTAAATTTTTACCTGCATTCAACGGTATCCCCATGAGCATTCCAATCGAAACTGTCAACGGATTTAGCAACGCAATGCCGAAATTGATCAGGAAGTTGAAGAGCAGTGACAGACAGGCACCGATAGCCATTGGCGCCCAAGGAATGTAGTCGAATTCGATATGCTCCACATCCGTCAAACCGAGAACCAAAGGTGGGATCCAGTTAACACATAGGTCGAGCATGCCAAGAGAAGACATGAACAGTGAGACTTGACCCAAACTTGCTGAGCCGATTTGACGCTTAAATAGGACCTGAATTTTGAAATTTATAATTTGCATCATTTCTAAGAGAACCTTGTAAATGGCAGCCGACGTAGCTGAAACGATAGCCAGAATAATTCCGATGAAGTGAGCAGAGAGCTTCGAATGGTCCACGGAAATGACGACGACTCCGGCGATTGCAAATAGAATTGACAGAATCTGGAAGAGTCGAGGAGAATTAGTAGCAATGCGTTTTGATTCTCATGGGCTAACCTTAAAAATATTGAATCGGTCTCCCAAAACGAGTATCGATAGCACATAGACAATGGCAGTGTTTGTTGCTGAAATCGATGTTGCAATACTGGGTGTGATCGACATCAAAGAACGAGTGTATGAGTAATTCGCGCAAATCTAAAGAAAATTATTTCACATTTCCCTCAAAGAATGAACTTTACCCATAAAAATAGGAAAGGCCCAACAGTCTTCAGCCAACTCAGAATCGTCCACCCTTTTGAACCGAATATTCCTTGGGCTGCCCTGAAAAAAACGAAAACTTTTCTAAATAAAATATATGACGGAATTCTTACACATGTGCGACTTTTACGTTGTGTCGACTAAAGAACTCATAAAGCATATAAACTGGATAGCACATAGACATGAAAGATGTGCTAAAGAACATCATGAAATACGGAGCACTGAATTTGTCCTGGAAATCAAACATCAGGAAATTAAGAAAAAACTGAACAAGTTTTACCGGATTAGTTTTGATCGCTGTTTTACTGAATTGCGTCGAGAGAGCCCATGTGATTGAAACGCCTATGATCACGACAATGGATACGATTGTCTGAAATATAAATCAATTTGCTGTAAATAATTTTGAGAGGAATCAACCTTACTCTAATTAGAATGCTTCGTTCACTGATTACGGTTGATATTGAAGGAGATCTTTGACGAGCCATTCTAGTGTAACCCTGAAAATCACAATGATAAGAAAATGCTGGAAAGACTTAAGGAAAAATATCACCGATTGAGCGATATTATCATCACGATAAAACGCTAATGATTCGATCAAACAATCTAAGAAAATGAATCAATGTATTACAATTCGTAGGTAAATTGAAGGAAAATGATCGAACAATTCCGAAAATTTTATCAGTCAACCGAATTAAAACTTGCACGCAATAATGGCGTGAGATAATATTCCTACTGGAAACTGCGAATTTTCAAATATTCAGTAAAATATTCGGCGTATCTTCGCAGAGTAAACAGAAAGATTTGCAGGTCAAAACAATGCGTTCAGGTCTGATAAGCCGATAGACGAAATGCGTAAATCGAAAAAAAACCGAATTTGATGCGGAAATTTGGCTGGTGGAATGAAAATTTGCAACCGGACAGGGGCAAAATGCGTGTGATTTGTGTAGCAAGGGGGACAAAATAGTTGAATAGAACAGAAGCAGAAGTAGAAATGACAGAATAAGCTGATTGCGAATTGCAAAGCGGTCGATAGAGAAAAAGAAAGCAGAAAAAGCGAATGACACCATGCGTTCGAATGAAAGTCGAATGACTTTTGCCCGATTTTCGCAGATTTTATATTTCATTGCAAAACGTTTTGATGGTTCGAATTTTCACTTACTATCGCTATGTCGTAGCTTACATTCTTTCATTAGTCTGCATATTATGCAATACTTTTTGTCATTGTATCATTTTCAAATAAATTTATTGCAAAACAGCTTATCGTTTAAATTTGCATAAACATTTTCAGGTGTTAAACATAGCCACTGCGAACTGATGAACTTCCGTTGAGCAGAGGCATTCGTAAAGCATTGAATCCGTTTGGTTGATTGTCGACATTTGATAGAAGGAATCCGCCAAAATCGGGAGTAGCTTTGCGAAAGGCGCTGAAGGAGGAAGATCCTGAAGATAAAAATTTCTAATTTTATACGGACTATTGATTATTTGCTAAGAAATTGTGTTAGAGAAGAAGACTTGAATATGTCGCAATCGATAAAATGAGATTTCGGATTAGGAAAGGGTAGGAAAAAACCCCTATATCTTTGCATACTATTCGATCAGGTGACCATGACAAATCCAAATTCGTATTTTTTTTCAAATGGGAAAAACACTTGCCTTATAAACCGTTGTGATGAAGAATTTCGCCAGTTGATGCACAGTATTAGTTGTCTTCTCCGAATCGATGTTATTTTTGAGTTTGTGCAAGAGTTGCATGACTTTATCCTCTGTCAGTCCGTTGGATTCTTCCATCGGAGCGACGTAATCAGACAATTTTCCCGTGATGACCTGATCACTCACTCGTTCCAACAATTCTTCAACAGACTTTCGGGGCATTTCGTCCTAATTTTGAAATTTAATTATTGCAAGTTCATATTTTCTTATTTCTACCTTCAAATTCAAGACTGCACACTCTCCCTTCACCAAATCCTCAATCCTCGACATTAATTGGAGAATGCCTAAATATTTTTTTATTTCAATACAAGTTTGAATATACCTTTCGTAGTAAAGTATTGAATGCACTGAAGAAAGATCTGCTTATTCATCACATCGTCCAGAGACGAAGAGGTACTTTGCTGAGCAACGGTAGGAGATAAGTAATTCGACATAAACTTCGGAAGGTAGTCTGTCCTGAAATAATTTTCCTGGGAAGTAAATGAAATCCAAGCCTACCATCCACTGGATTTTGGCGTTTCAAATTGATTGCAAATGTCTCTGGCCATGAGCGAAATTTGCGTCTTCAGAGTAACAATCAGAAGACTATATCCATAAGCAGTCACTATTAATCGTGTGATAGTTGAGTGCTAAATCAGAATACTTTTAATTGATATTCCAAATTATGATTACCTTAATCATGTCCCACAACTGCAAACGATTTTCATGAGTCAAATTCGGAAGAAACTTCAACTCATCTTTCAACAAATCCACATCGTGCTTCGACTAAATTCAAACTTTTCAATGAAAATTACGCAATTTCATACCTTAATTAAAGCGATGAGAGAAATAGCCAGAGTCAGAATAGATTCATCACAGGATCGTTGATTTGTGTCGAAAACGTAATGTCTTCTGGCCTAAATAATTAAACTCATAGTAATATGGTAAAAAATCAGTTATAGAAAGATCTAGGGAGAACTTTCGTCAGACGGAAGGAAACTATAGGTGGTAGGTCGCAAGAGCGATTGTTTTGGCTGATGATAATTTAAAATAGATAGAATTTTGCTCTGAAAATATACTGGGGGTAGATCGCAAAGGATTTCTACCGATCGTCCTCCCTAGGTCTGGCTATAGACAAAAATTTCATGCATTTTCCAGGAAAAAATAGGAACATCGATTTTTACCTCATTTCGCAGTGCTGTATTCGTGTTGACTTCTTCCTTAACATGACCATTTGAATATTTGTTCGCTTCTTCAGAAGACTGCCATATTTTCTCGGCTAAAGCGACGGCACCACCCACAGCAATCCCTCCGACGATTATTTTGTATTTGTTACGACGCACGAAATTCACAACGGATGACATCCCTGTCTGAAACAATTATATGAACGAAAAGAAGCAATGGATACAGGAGAAAACGATAATAATTCATGATATAAAATATGAATAACACATGAAAAAATCATTCGATAAATTGCAGAATAATTGATTACGAAGAACACTTTCCTCACATTCATAGCACTATCAATAGTGTTAGCAACTCGACTACAACGTAGCCACTTTCATTAGTCAGTTTGTATACAGAATTTATAAAATTCTTGTTCATTGAACTATTTTATAAATCAAAAATTTATTCTCAAAATGAAAAATTGAAAATCTCAACAAAAGAAAGAAGATAAAATAGGCGATTAGCAAAACATGCCAGGTACCAGTAGCGATAGCAATTCGATAATACAAAGGATACTTATAAAATCCTATAAGTTAAACTATGACAGGATCAGTTTCAATTACACTTGAACATTGTCTTACTTCAACTTGAGTCTAAAGCTAGCTTAAAGTTAATTTGAAGTGGTCATTTTAACTGCTCCTTAAGTCATGACTACATGACTCTAAGATTGGCTATTTTTCATAGGTAGCTAAAAATCCTAACAACTCGTCAAGGTGCTCATGCGATTTGATAGCAGGTAGCTGTGATTTGTCATTGTCTGTCTATGCAGTATATGGATATGTACAGGAATTTGTACAGAAGCATGATTGAATCACAGTTTGCTTGCGTCTTCTTTCCTTCCCTTCATACAGACCGTAATCATATCGTTTAGAGCTTTTTCCAGTTCCTTGGAGAATTTCCTTCCCGAAGTCGAGAAGTTATGCTTGAAGGTGCTGATCGTGAAGTGGAGTTGTTCTTCCTGAAATTATAGTCTTCAATCATCTCAAGCTCAATTTATTTCAAAACTGAATTTCAATGATTTATGATATCGGCCATTTGAAAGCCATAAGCCATTGTGAAATAGTGTATGGTTAGGGGAGGGTATTGGAAGGTGCGGGTTTCTTTTTCCCATACTATTTCGCGTTGGATTGAGGGCTTATGGTTTCCAAGTTGCCTATGATATCTTCTCACCTGAGGGTTGTAACAAATTCCGTAGCAATCTGGATGAGACGGGCCGAAGCACATTTGAATGAAATGTTTGGTTGGGACCTGAATAATCAAATTCACAACTCGATGTTACTATGAGAAACGAAATTACCTGACTAGTGGAAACCTGGAAATGTTGCAAGGCCTGATATGCATCCGTGGCACAAATGGATGGAGTCGGAAGCGAATTCTCAGAAGCCAGCATTCGCCAAGCCAGTAGATGACGGTCCATTCCTCTTCCGCTCATGCAATCCACCTGAGAAATTGAACAAAAAATGTTATGATCCTTTCATGACAATCAACCCACCGAATACTTCTTGTGTTGTTCGCAAGCATTCCTGATCGCCTGGTACACCTCATTGATGGGCTTATCTCCCTCTGTCATGCATTTGACGAAGTAAGCAGCCGCTGTGTTTGGAGATCGAATATTTTCGGTCCTTCCCTCGGCAAACCGACGCAAAGATGCCGTTTCATATGTTGGTGGGACTGGAAATTGAAGTTAACCAAATGAAGCAAGTTAAAAATCCTCCTCACATGTATGGTGCAGCCTGTAGAACGCTAACTGGAAGGCCATTTGAATGAACGAATCTGGTGACAATTTGACGGATTTTGGCAGGTTCTTTCCGAATCGCTTGAAAGTGTACGCGATCACGTCAACATTACCAGATTCCCTGAATCGCAATCTTTCTTCTCCTTGAATAACCTAATTTCCTTACAAATCAAAAGCTTCAATGCTCGATCGAACCCTCTTTTTGAGTGCGTCATCCAAAGTGAAATCCAATCTCTTGATGTCTCCTGCTCCTGAACCCGAATGATCGAATTTGCTGTGTCTGAAATAAAATCTTACAAAGTTATCGCTGTTTTAAATGTCTTACATTTGATCACAAACGTAGTCCATAAGTCTGGCGACAGGCGGGCCTTCAGCGGGTGTGTGCTCATAAGTCATTCCACAATAGCCATTCGTGCTGATAACGTACTGAAGGTTCGAAATGAGTTTTAAAAAATATCATAGCTTCTTCCAAATGTCGTGATACTTTTAGGTGAAGCTCTCTTAGTTAGGGACCGCAAATGGCTTTGCAAAATTCATCATTTTCAACAATTTTCCACTCCAAATAATCAAATTCGTGAGGAAAACAATTAAACAAAAATCATTTTTGATCGAGTGAATTAGCCAAAACCGATCAGCTAAACGAGCAGGATGTTTATTCCTCACCAGTAATTATCCTGAGTGCACGCGCGTTTTTGATATAATTTCTGACCAAAGTTCATTTTTATGTTTGGTTCATCGACTTTGATAATGAATTTTCGTGACCCTCCACTTTAAGGGTACTTGCTTCCCACTTTTGGGATTCCCTCACTACCCTTTTTTTTGTTACATGCCGTGCATTTGCAGAGGAGCAGAGCTTGTGCTCTCTAGGTAAAAGATAAAATCTACCTGAACGGTCTTATCGAACCACCGATTGAGCGAGTTCTTCTTGGATCCTCCTCCAGTCAGCGTCATCGTGCACAATTCGTCCTGTGGAGTGTATCCAGTTGGTGGTTCGGTGTGTTCGTCTATACACACGAGGAATAAGGCATCTTCGACAGACTGCAGATTTGATGCGTTTGTGGAATCGGCTGAAATGTTTCACTAGTAGAGGAGAATAAATCTTTCGAAACCATGAACATTTTACAAAGTCGAATTCATTTTTAGGGATCAATATTTTACCTTTCAGTTTCTCGTAGATCGTTGCCCATTTGTCCCTCGCGCCAGCAGAACCAATGCCCACTGGAATCTCGTTCCTCGGCTCACTCATCGAAACCACTTTCCGAAGCGAATCGCAGAGATTGTCGTATGAAATCGGGTTGCCAGATGAATCGAGAACAGGTACATGGAATACCTGAAAATATGCGTATAATGAAAAAGAAATGAATATTTTAAGGAAGAATTTCATGAATACTATTTCTCTAACTATAGGAATATCTTACATGTCCCTTCTTCAGAACAACAATATGCTTCGCGTTTGGAGCGTGTTCGATTCCGTATCGAATTTGATCGCAGCCCTTCTTCGGAATTCGCGTCGTTCCAAACATAAACGCGTACTGGCTCATGTCCAACTCTTCCTTACCCATTCGATCTGGTTCAATCGTACCACTAGAAGAATTTATTATCGAGATGACTCTTATCAGAAGGCTTACGTTCGGACAAGATCGTAGAATCTGAGCGTAGACAGAATGATGCGTGCAGCCAAATCAACTTGATCCGTGAACTCGAACTTCGGAAACATCACGCCAGGCGAGGTGACGATCGGCAGAGGTGTGCGGGCAGCCAAATATGCAGCGTTCAGCCACCAAGGGGTTAGCTTAATTAATAAAAGCGTGATCTTTCAGTAGATTTAAAGAAAAATACCCAATTATTCATGGTTTTCGCCCGTTTTTCAAGAAGCTCCTGAAGCCGAGGCATCTCGTTCTTGACGAACTCTTGAACAGCCTAAAAATAATATCGTAATTCCTTCAAAATTAACTGATAGGCTTCAAGATCAAATAATGGTCTTCCTTGAAAACAACGAAAAATAATCTCTTGATACCTGCGCAGTCTTTGCATATTCGTGTTTGGACTGGATCGCCTGTGAGAAGTCGAGGAATCGGCTTAGGGTATTCTTTGGATCTGGGACGGGGAGATTCGGCAGTGAAGCTGGCATTTGAGAGAAGAGACGATACAGGTGACGGTGCTTGGCGGTCTGAAAAAAATAATTTAGTTCATTGGATAATTTCTGGGTTTAGAAATTAGCATATTTCAAAATATATATATGTAAAAAAAGTATTGAGGCCAGAGAATACTAATCTTAAAAATTAATGCAAAGGTAAAATGTGTACGATGTGACTTAATTGAGAGGTGCACAAAATAATTTTAAGGATAAAAACGACTTTTTGATGCCAGCTACAGCGACTACGTTGTAGCGTATGGAGTGTGGAGTCGAGCGGGGTGCAAAATTCGAAGCCATTTCCTTATCACACGGAATTTTTGAGTGGAATCGTGCGCACACGATCAACAGAAAGAACGACTAATTTGACGTTTACGGGAAAAATGAAATTGATTCAGATGAAAGTCTACTGATTCAACTTCAATGTTTATGGGTTTCAAAAGGAAAATACCATGAAATTGATATCGATTTTTGATCACTTTGATTATTTTTATTTAAGGAAAGTACTTACCGTCCCAATTAGGCGATTGGTCCACATATTTATTTCGAACTGATAGATGAATTTACAACTTCTGAACCGCTAGAACAAAAAACACAAATCGACTGGAAACTAGGGAATGAACGAGAGCAGAGAAAAAGGATGTGGGGAATGGCAGTGGACTAGCGAAGAGTGAAGAGAGAGAACGGAAGGAGGAGAGGTAAAAAGAGAAAGGGGGTACTGAACAACAAAGGAAGAGAAAACTCCTGCTTTAGCTGAAAATGAGTGCCGTTTATGGAAGCAAGACAAATGATGCAACCGGGGAAAAGTATGTTATCGATAAGAAAGTAAAAATCTGAAACTTAAACATATGTCCCTAAGCTATTTTAAAGACGAGGCTAGTAAGTTTAATAACGGAACAGAATTAGAACCCTTTATTATCTTATATCTATTTTTATTTATATAAAATAGGAAAAAGTAAAAAATAATATTGTTCTTCCGATCTGACTGATAACACAATTTGTTCAGTTATTTCCTCTTTGAGTTCTCGAACGTAAACAACAATAACCCTCACAATTTTACAGATGTGCAATTTTATTTTTCACAACAAAATTTCGCATTTCATAAGCCCATCTCCATCTCCCTCGAGCCCAGAGGCAATCTGTTGGTGTTGATTAACTACAAAGGGACGAAAACATCTTCCAGCTCGAAAAGATAGGCTTTGAAAGCGATAAATCAAGTGCTTGCCCATTGGAATTTGAGATGACATAACAGAAAGGGCGCAGGGATGCAGACGTGAAGTCATTGTGGCATCTTGTCTTTATAATTTGACGCAATGAGACGAAATTACTCAGCATTTTTAGCTCAATATCCGCCTATATTAAACCACGAGTTGAGCTATCTCGTCAGTTTTACGCAATTCCCATCTTCCCTGATCACTTGATGCTTCGATTTCGACCTATTTCGAAATCGTCTATATATTGTCAAGACTGCCTATTCTTTATCACATCGCATTGATATATCCTAAAATAGTTGGACAATTTTTACACCTAAAAATTAAGATAAATCGGTGACCTTCACTACATAGTGCGGATATTTCAGGTTAAAGGGCAGAGGAACGGGAATCCCTCCAGATCTCTCTAAATCTTCTATGACTTGCAGCTCAGCACTCGCGATTACACCAGACTGGCTATCCACCAGACCTTTCTTCCTTCCTCTTTTTGCCTGTCTTTCTTACAGGCCAAATCCCCCAATCGACTATAGAGGATATAGCTTCCGTCTATCCCAACGCACCAGTTGTCTCCTGGACTTATCGTCTTTTTCCATAACTTTATAGCTTAGCGGCTTTCTTCGAATTATTTCTGCCAACAATTTACTTTCACAGCTACGTACCTTTACCTTTATTGGCTGACCAGTTTATATCAAAATATTATTTCAATACTATTATTACATCTAATCATGAAACAATACTTATTAGTTATATTTCAAATGTATTAGCCAAAATAATTAGCCTCAATTCCCGATTTCGCGCAGATCTGTGAACTGTACGAGAGTTTGTTTACTCTCCTCTCTCAACTCGGCTGCCCCTCTACGCAATTGTCCTATATATTTATTTCTCACTGCCCTAGTGGATTTAAGCCCCTTTCAACTATTTGAGTTATCGCTTTCTTCATACCAAACTGCTCCATTTCGCTCATGAAGTAGTACAGTTTAATGACCATATCTTGAACTAGTCATTTACTAAAATCGCTAAATTAAAAAAATCCAAACGTTAAAATTCTTATGGTAAAATTGTTGTGATATAATTTTTTTGAGAATTTTCTGTGACAAAATCTTTATGGTAATGTTTCGTGGTAAAATGTTTGTAGCAAGTACAGAAGTTCGAGGGGATGTTCTCTGCTCATTTGTTTTGAAATTGAAAAGCTCATTCCCCAGTTCGTTCCCATTTATCCCTCCCCAAATTCCGTCCTTGCTAAGCCTCATTGCGCATTACTCGAGTTAATCGATGTTGTCTCGACATTTCCAGGACATTTTTGTGCAATGTTCGCTCTATTCATGCTTCTTCTTCTTCATTCTTTGTCCTGAAATTGGCAGCCACCTTCATCCAGTCATTTCCGAATGTTCAAAACTGCCCATGTGTACTTTTTACTAATTCTGAGAGAATCGTAGACCATATTCTGCAATTAGTTTATGCATGCATATTATCCATAGATCTCAAATTTGCTCCACTGCTAGATTTTATCAAATTCTTCTCTCTAGAATATATCAATAGAGCATGCTTTCAGGATGGTCGATTTTTAGGTTCATTTTTCTATTTCGCCCGGTCATTCTACTGAATTTCCACCCCGCTTCATCATATTTCATTCTCGTATTCATTTCAGCTTCATCGTCTCACACCTAGACTTTGCACTTCATTTCGTTCGCCCAAATTTTCCTCCCTTGTGGGTCTTCCTTATGTACTCCCGAGTCCCAAAGTCCTTCATCTCATTTCATTTTCGTTTCCCTCTGCGCGGGTTCCCTTCCCCAATTTCTTTGCCTCTTTGCGCCGTTCTCTCGAACTTTTCACTTTGATGCACTAAAATGAATAATTGTTGCAAGTCCAGTCACTACTCTGAATATAAGAGTTCTTTCTCTATGGTCCACTTATGTAATAAATTTTACTCGATAATTCACGTCATAATTTTGGACGAATTTTCATACTCGAAAAAATCGACTTTGAATTTTCGCAATTCAACTTCGCCAGATAATTTTTTTCACACTTTATTCACAAATTTCGTTTTGTTTATTTCGACAACTTTTCAAAGATCTACAAATGTGTTTGTTTTCCCCCTCTTCATTTTGACACGAAACTTCTGAAAAGGATTAGAACACTTCGCTTAAATCTCATTCATTTTTGGACTCATTCGAGAAAATCGATGAATTACATTTGTTAGGGACTTTTTCAGATGCTTTTCGCTGCAGATGTTTTGAAATCATTCATAACATATCGAATTTCAAATTTTAAAACAATCGTCCTCGAAACGTTCAAAAGCTTGGCCTTTTCGTCATAAATCAAAGTCCAATTTGGCTATTTCCTAATTCAGATGCCATACATTTTTATCCCTACATGATGCACTTACCGACTAATTTATTCGTTTTTCTATGGATTCTCCCATGTTGTCTGGCTGGAGAGGAGTCAGTTCAGGTTGAGGAGGTAGGTTTTTCCCCTTAAATTAAATGTACTTTTAAATTAAACCTAAGCGCTTTCAGGAACTAATATCTCAGTTTGAAGAGCAGGGTGAAATTTCGACCCTTGAACAGCTGAAGGCGAAGATCGGACCTATCAAGGAGCCCCCAAGACTGCGCCATTACAATTATTCACATCTAACGTCGCATATCTTCGTATGTTGGAGAAAAATTAATTAGAACTATTGCTAATGACCGATAACTTGAGACAAAATAACGGTGAAGAAATTTTGCATGCATGAAAATTGACGCGTTGTTTGCAAACGAATAGACGCCATTTCATTGATTTAAGGAATGACTTTGACGACTATTTGTACATATGCAATACACACTTCACATATTCGAATTTGTGCGCAGTTTATTTTGTCTCTAGTTATCGGTCATTGACAGTAATAATGATTTTAGCACTTGAACACGAAATTCCCAAACCTAACGCATGTCTACTCAATCGGTCAGTCGGTTGAAGGGAGACAATTGTGGGTGTTGGTCGTCTCTAAGCATGCCGCCAAGCACCACAAACTCATTCCGGAGTTCAAATACGTCGGAAATATGCATGGAAACGAGGTTAATCTTGTAAAATTGCCGACAAAAATATGCTTAAAATAATTTTAAGGCAGTCGGCCGATCCTTACTTGTAGCCTTAGCGTGGTCCTTACTTCACTCGTACAATTCGAACTTATGGATTCGTCGGCTGGTTGATACGACTCGAATTCACATTTTATTCTCCATGAATCCTGACGGGTACATATAAAAATTTGAATTTATGAAACTTTTTCTTAATTTTTAGGTATGAAAAATCTCGCGAAGGCGATCATTCAAGTGTCATCGGCCGATATAATGCTAATGAGAAGGATTTGAATCGAAATTTTCCGAGCAGGTTGCCTAAATTTAATATTGTCCTTCATAAATGATGAATTCTAGGTTCCCAAATTATTTTCCCTCTGGCGAGTTGCAGCCGGAAACGATGGCTGTGATGAATTGGTCAAGACAAGTGTCATTTGTTCTATCGGCAAATCTGCATGGTGGAACTACTCTCGGTATACATCTTTAAATATATGGAATTTGGATTTTTATTTTTATCTTAAAATAATTTAAATCCAGTAAACTATCCATTCGACGACTACCCAACTCGAGGTCGCGATAGTCGATATTCACCCACTCCCGATAATGAACTATTCGTTAGACTTGCATATTCGTATGCTCGAGCCCATACGCGAATGTGGAAGAAAGGGCCTCGTTGCATAAATGACGATCTAAACATGGTTATCGATCCTCAACATGGAATTATTAATGGAGCTGATTGGTGAGATTGAATTAAGATGTTTTTTTTTTCAACTACTGATTCTTTCAGGTATATAGTGCCAGGAGGCATGCAAGACTGGAATTATCTTGCGACGAATTGCTTCGAAATCACGATCGAAATCAACTGTTACAAATATCCGTATGAGAAGGATCTACCGTTTCTGTGGAACGAAAATAAATACGCACTTTTGCATTTCATAGACCAAACCCACAAGTAAGAATCGTTTTATAGTCCGTACTGTTTTTTAAAAATAAAATACTGCGCAAAAAACCCTCTTGCACGGCCTTATAAGCCATATCCTTTGAAAACGTCCAGAATTTGCCCCATAACTGCAAAGAGAAAAAGAGAACTGTCTTTGTCTTTCGCTTTCCCTTACCATTTTTTACTTTCCTCATTTTTCCCAAGGCTAAGGTTTGTAAGGTCATGCTTTCTAAACATGTTCCCATTTTTTCAAATCATATTTTCTTAGCTTTATTTTTTTAATTTGATTGACTTCAGCGCAGTTCACGGCTTCGTGGTGGATTCGGAAACTGGTGAGGGCATTCCAAATGCGACTGTCTCAATCGACAACAAGGCCAAAATAATCGTCACTGATGCGCACGGTGAATATTGGAGGCTTATTAACCAGGGAGAATATGAGGTTGATTTGAACCTTCTTTCTGAATAAATTCAAATTGACTACTTTTCAGCTAACAGTCGACGCGAACCACTATCAGCCCGTTACGAAGAGGATTCACGTTCATTCAACGAATCGGTCGCCTCATGTCGACGTAGGCATTTTTATTCATCCACAAAGTGGCTCAATGTATTGTTGATGCCCAAATCTGGAAGGCGTGCAAAGTGGTGCACAGTTATTTTTAGTGGATAGAAAATCGGGAAATATCACGCGAAAAGAGAGAGACTGACCTAGAATCGCTTCTTTCTCCTCATTTTCGACCTCCCACATTTCAACCATCAACAATATCGAGTTTATGCGTTCCTCGACTTTTGAATGTTGCTTTTTTCAAACAACCATTACTTTTTAATTACAATATTTGTGCTAATTTTAGTTTTTCTCAGATTTACCTGCACCGACTGTCAACAACCCCAACGCCTCGACCTCGAAGCAGAGTCGACTCTCCCAGGGAATTCATCGTGGCTCGATCGTTCTCTTCAACCACTTCGCCAGTTTCTTCTGCTCAAGACCTCAATTCAGTCAATGTCATCTGTTCATTTTTAATTTCAATTTTGATTTCCCGAATATTTTCATAACTTATCCTCTCGCAACCGTGCAATTCGCATTCACTTACTGCAGGTCTGGTATACGTTTGCATCAAAGCCTCCCAATTTTCGATCTCGT
The DNA here is from genome assembly GCA_002287525.1 of Diploscapter pachys. Classification (NCBI taxonomy): domain Eukaryota; kingdom Metazoa; phylum Nematoda; class Chromadorea; order Rhabditida; family Rhabditidae; genus Diploscapter; species Diploscapter pachys. The sequence continues at coordinate 36,618 of LIAE01007361.1, forward strand.
TCCACCTCTTTCTCTTATGACAAGTCGCCTTATTTTCCGGAATAAAATATTAAAAAATAATTAAACTTAGAAAATGCCATAGATCCACATCATCCAGGAACTTTCATTTATGATAGATTGATCCGCTCAAATATGCATCGTGTTGCTCATAGATGGGAATAAACTTGGGCACTTTCGAATTTTCTTTTTTCTTTCATCCAAAGAAAAGCGGTATGTCATTTGTCAAGGCACTCAGAAATCAGTTTATTTGGCTGGTTTTTCTCGGAATCGGAATGCCAATTTCCTGAAGGACTGATCCCCTCTCCTTCACATATTCTCTTCATTATAATCCCTCGGTATTTCGTCCTCTCCTTCGCAATTGACAACCGCTTTCAGAAGCACGTTTCATACCACGAACACCATCAATATTTCCGAAAAGTTATCATGTGACAAAGTTTTTCTTTCGATTTTTGCACTTTTTTTTCGGCAGCAAAAATAAAAACAAAAACTTCCGACAAATGTATTATATTTTATCTCTAATTTCTTAAACCTTCTCAAAATCTCAATGCAGCTTATCAAATTAGTGCCACACAACGTGAGTTTATGGAATTTTGTGATTTATTAGGCTCTTCAAGCAGAAATTATCGAACGTCTGCAGATAAATTCCCATTATCTCTGCACTTCAGACATTTTTGGACGTTTTTGGAATTTGTCAGAAAAAGAAGCAGGGAACAATTATAATTGCACTTTGTGGGAGTCTTTCGGCAGATTTCGATTAGAAGGCCTCTTTTGAAGTTTTCTGCCGAGTTATTCTAAAGAAATTAAGGTCAAATGAAAGTTCGTGATTCTTCAAAGCTTTTCAGGCTAACCTTATAAACTTTCAAGGGTCTTTTAAAATTACTTGACGTCATTTCAAATCAATTACTCTTCCATCTTCAGAAATAATCGTGTACGATTCCGTCGTATGATATGTGTGCTGAGTCATTAATCATCCGCAGTTTTGCTGAGCTCTCCCCCATTCGTTCTATCATGAATCTCCCAAGCTTTAATAGTCCGATAAATCACACCGCCAGCTTATTTATATGCCTGATGATGGGTCGGCGCGATTCAATTATCGATAAAGACTAGTAAATGAGAAGCTCGTGTAAAATATGCTCCACTGCTAAATGTTAATAGTTTTCCCTTTTGAAATTAACAGTGAAGCATATTTCACATAAGGTGGCTATTTATTGGATTTCAATGATAAGATTACCCATTTGCACTACTTTATTGTCTTATTCGGAATTTTTTTTTATCTTTCCGTGCTTTCCCAGCTTTCTTCTTCAACTTCAACCTCTATTCTTTCTGAAGTGCTTCAAACTCATCGATGCTCACTTATGATAGAGCGTCGTGAAAAATGGCTAAAAATCATCAAAGGACATGCACTCATACGAAATCTTTACGTCGAAAAATTCCCGTCAATCTTTCGAATTCCAGCTCATCTTCAGGACTATGTTCTGCTCTATTGCTTATTTTTTCTAAATTTTTCCATTAACTATGATTCTTTAAGAATTTTCTTTTCAGGTTTCATTTTTTTCATAGAAATATTTCTCACACATCTGCACTTCCTTCTCTCCGACCTTCAGCCCGTCAAATGTTGTACCAATGATCGAAAAACGACTCAATCGCCTGGACTCAGATCCGTTTTCACGAAAATCCTAATGAAGACTGACTTAGTTCTCCTCATGTTGATTCTAATCATCACCTCATCATCATATTCAAATTCTCAGTCGTCTTCCAAATCAGATGAAGATGAATTGAGAGAGCAAGGAAGTATCGAACCGATCAAACCTCCAAATATTCAAAATCGTGAACCGAATTCTAAGGAGATTGAGGTAAATTTAAAAAAAAAAAAACTTAAATTTAACAAAAAATATATTTTTTGGATAATTCTGCAAGCTTCTTCTCCTTCCAAATATCTCTATATCATTTCAGAAGTACTACTGGAAATTGTATTTACAAAATCAGCGTATTCTCAGCGAATTGCGTGAACAGTACAAAGAGGTTGCATTGAGGAAGAGTTCTTCTAACAAAGTACTAAACTCGCTTGCTTCCAATCGTGTGCTGCTAAAGTGTGTTCATTTTACCTGAAAAGCTATTTGTTAATTCTTTTATTGCACCGCTAGATCAACTTGTAGCACATAAATTACCGTCAACCCTTAGAGTGCTGAAACAAAATGTAACTTTTCCTTTAATCCTAGCAAATAGTTTTAGTTTTCAAATGCTTATGATAACTTTTCAGGATAACATCTATTTCCCCCAAAAGAGTGACTTCAGCGTCTTCCGAACAACGACGACTCAACATCCTGGAGAGCATGGAATTGAAACAACAGTAGGTCTTTTCGATTCTTTCAAACTTTAATCTATAAACATTCAGGATGAAGCCAGTCGAAAAATGGATGAAGATCAATTTTGCACCCCCGACAAGGTTATTCTTGACAAACTCAGGGCTGGGTACAAAAATTACCGTACCCCCTCTGAAACTGGAGTGATTGTGTGGTTAGAGGTAGGAGAATATATTTTGAAAGCAAAGATCGAAGAAAGACAAATTAGGTCTGGGTTCAAGAAGTGAATTCGCTGAATGAAATGACGTCGGATTTCGATTTGGATATCTACATAACCGAACTTTGGGCCGATGCAGCTTTGAAATATGATCATCTCAATCCGTGCAAGTACAATTTGTCACTCAATTCGGATGTAATCATAGTAGCTCCTTTTTCGTTTGATAAAATTCAAATGTCTAGATCCTCGACGAAATCTGGAAGCCCAATACCGTGTTCATCAACAGCAAATTCGCTCAGATTCACAGTTCTCCGTTCAAGAATGTGTTTTTGATGATTTACCCGAATGGAACGGTCTGGGTCAATTATCGAGTTCAAGTCAAGGGACCATGCTCGATGGATTTTAGGTAGGCAATTCGATTTTCTACAATTGTTCATAATTTCAGTGCCTTTCCAATGGATACCCAATTTTGCTACCTGACTCTCGAGAGCTTCAGCTACAATAATAAAGAGGCTGGTTTTGCCCGACGTTTATTTTCGTCAATTTTTACTTCTAGGTTGACATGCGATGGATCAACTGGACGGAGAAGCCTTTATCGTTGCTAAAACCTGAAATCGTCTTGCCAGACTTCATTCTCACAAACTATTCGACTTCTCTGAAGTATGAACTCTATCCAGCAGGTATGTTTCAAATTAAAAACATTGTCCTCTACCTAGAATTTTAGGCATTTGGAACGAGCTAACCATGAAGTTTGTCTTCTCTCGGCGTTATGGATGGTACATCTTTCAGGCGTATATCCCGACTTACCTCACGATATTTATCAGGTACATTGTGTCTTTTTTAGTCTGGAAAGTTCAAATTCTTGTAGTTGGATAAGCTTTTGTCTCGGGCCACGAATGATTCCTGCTAGGACAATGCTGGGCGTTAATAGTCTTCTGGCGCTAACTTTTCAGGTTAGGATTGAAGTACCACCGTGACTTTTCAATCGCAATGTTTGCAGTTTGGTAATATCATGCGGAATCTACCCAGGGTTAGTTACATCAAAGCGCTGGATGTATGGATGTTAGCTTGCTTGATTCTCGTCTTTGGGTCACTCATTGAGTTGGCACTAATCGGTATGATCGGCGCTAACTTGGAGAAGGTAGGAATTAACTTAGAATTCGTTGCTTCGGAACCAGAACAATTTTGGCGTTTAGGCAAGCGCAGCAGGCCGACGTCGTTCAGGGAGTCTACCGACTGCAAATCTGTCTCCCTCTCCCCCTCGGATCTGCAGGAATCATGTACCACCAACTGCGGACAATCCGCATGGTTTCAAGAGCTATGGGGCAATAGGCATATCCCGAAAGTTCGTCAAAAATCAAAAGCAAAACAATTAGATCCCCGAATGAGGAAAAACCTACAACTTTGTCCAAGGGGCGACAGTATCACGAGACAGGAGAAGATGCTTCTAATGGAAGGGTGCGAAGAAACTTCCTTCATCGAGCAGCAATCGTTCAAAATCGAGAAGCCCTACAAGCCGGTAACATTTTTCATTCTTCCCTTTCGAGATCTCATTTCAGCGACTAACAAGCGAGGAAATCGACTATATTTCAATGCTCCTATTCCCATCCATATTCACTATATTCAACATCATCTACTGGAGTTACTATCTAAGTTTTGGCGATTCCAACATTTTATTCTAACACACATTATCTCAATCAAATCTACTCATATCTCGGTGCTTTATTTTATTTGCTCAATATTTCCTGAAAAGATAAATTTATTGCATAATAACCGAAAAAAAAACAGATAAATGGCCTTGGAATGGATGAATATGCAATGATATCATGCAATGAGATGCTTGAGGATAAGTATAATACAAATCAGTGTCTCTTGATCTTCGAGCAAGGGTCTCTGAGATGCTGGAGTCGTTCGTCCAGGTGATGGAGAGCAAGTTTCTGCTGCCGTTCGTAGAATGCACTGCAAGGGTCCTGAGTAGTCACCGTTTGAATGTCCATGCCACGGTCTTCGTCAATCTCGTTGTCCTGTAATTCCAAAATTCCCTTCGACCATTTCTTCTATTTTGTGGTTTTATCTTTGCTCAGGAAATGTGGTTTAGCTTTTAAGATAAAAAGTTCGAAGTAATCCCTAGCAATAAAACACAGAACTGAGCGTTGAATAGAGTTTGGGCGAGAAAGGAAGTCTACATACTTCGACTTGGACACTCTCCGACTCATCTGGTAATTGGGTCAGATCGTTCTTCTGGGACTGATGTGCCCACCCAGCATCCAGTTTTGCTCGTTCCTCAGCCTCAACTCGTTTCCGTTCTTCTTTTCGTCTGGCTGCTTCTTGTAGTTGACGCTCCTTCTCACGACGCCAATACTCTTCGACTCTGAAGAAATTATTTTAAAAAAAGAAGAAAGAATAAGCTCTATACCTCTTCTGGTACTCGATTCGTCGTTTTTCCTCTTCCACTTTTCGCTGGGCTTCTTGCTCCAGTCTGAATTTTCTAGATTTTTGTTTTTAATTTTAAATCGAAGGAATACCGCTTTAGTTCTTGGATCCTTCCTGCTTCCACTTTCTGAGCAGTTTCCTGTTCAAGTTGTCGTTCCCTTTCTTCTTCTTCTTCTTTCTTCCTTCTCAGATCCATTACTTCTTGTCTTCGTTGGTTTTCTTCTTCTTCCTCCAATTGTTGTCGTTCTGAAACATTCTAGAAGATAGATAAGAAATTTTATTCACACCTTCTTTTTCTCTTATCTCGAGCTGTTCCTTTTCATATTTATGTTTATTCTCTCCGACTTCCTGCTGCTCGGTTCGAGTTTCCGTCTGGATGGCTGATTGAGAAGACGATGGAGATGATGACGCTGGTAATTCTGTTGTTGGTTCTGCCGGGTCCTGAGGAAGAACATGGGCGACTTCTTGACTGGTGTCGACAGCTTTCTGAAGCAAAAAATTCCATTTGAAAATAACAATTCGCTTAAAATCTAAAAATCTAACCGCCCCCAATCTCATGGTCTTCTGGTACTGGATGTAGACTGGAATGCACTCCTTCATCCTCACATCTAGCTCTTGAACGCCAGTTGGTTTCAGCATGCCGATGCGATTATGTTCACGGACGGGGGCCTCTGAAACGACTAATATTCAAAGTCGAATTTTTTCAATGACTACCTGGCGCTAGAAGCTCGATATCGCCCAAATGATAAATCTTGTGCGACCGATTCCCAGCAACGATGAACTCCGAGGGCACGTAGTGGTGATAGACGGACTGCAATTTCAGCCGGACATTTGAAATGTCAAAAGAACAAAATCTTGCCTTTTCATTCAAACCCTCGTACCCACAATTATGCTCGATGAGAATGAACGGTTCGATTTTGGAGATCTAAAAAATACTCTAGAAGAAAGCTTTCGGAGATAGGTTTACTTCGTCCGTGAATCCTCGGACGCAGAAGACTCCACGGAAATCGGCGTTCGTCGAGCCCATCAGATCGTCGGCATCGAATACTGTAAACATTTGTCTGAACTTAAAAAAATTGCCTTTCCGAATCCTACAACTGTCTTCTTCCATTAATTGAACGAACATTCCAGGCATCCGTTGACCTCGACAGTTTATGATTCCCTTGACAACGACGGCTTGCTCGTAGGAAGACACTACGCTGACAGCCGATAGCAGAACAGCCCAAATTAGCAACGGAATCCATGCCTCGCGCATGGCAACCTAAAAATTACGGTCAGACAAGTTTATGGAAATGGCTATTTGGAAACCTCAAGCTCTCAAGCCATGCGAAATAGGGTGAAAACGATTTTTTTTCAGGCTGTTTCGCATCGCTTGAGGTTTCCAAGCTGTTATGAAAATGTATCTTTACCTAGTATCTGGTAAACTTCTCGAATCAATCGGTAGAAAGAATATCAATGAATTCTCCTAGAATAGTAAAAATGCTATAGATTCTTATGCTAATAGAGAAAATTCAGCTTCTTCCTTTTTTCTAGGAAACAAATTCAACAGTCATTTTTTCTCTATCTTTTCACTCTAATATTTTCAAAATGTTATTTCTCGAATTTTCGTCCTTCTCTGTTTCTATCTACAGTCTGACATTTGAATTCGAGCATTGCCTTCAAGCGCTTCCTCAAAATAGTCATTCCCTCGAAAAGACAACGTTATTTCGAAAGTCAACGAAATGGTTGTTACATATCGATATCAAAGAATCATGAAGCCCTGAAAAGCAAGGATAATTTAAACTTTTTTCGATAACAGCAATATGACGGCAGTACGAAATGAAGGGCACGTATTCTTTCTACATATATGACGAACGAATGCTACCAAATCATATATTTCTTCTATAGGAGATCGTGTCGCCATATATTGTAGAAGGAACGCGATGTCCGTGCCGTAATTTTGTAACTGTCGTTTTCTTTGATTCTGCAATTTACTCACGATATCCAGAGGTACTTGCTGTCTTTTGTTATGACGATAGATCAGGCGATCCTGACAATAGCGACGAAAGCGAGGAAACCGCATGTCATATTGCAAGCGTTATCCGCGTTCAGATTCACCTTTTTATTTATCATATATAATCGCCGCATGCCCGGAGTTGACTTGTTCAAATTCGTCGGTCTTTGCTCACCTGTTTCTGACGAGTTCAAACGATAATAATGGAGGTTGGGGAGAAAATTCACATCAGCGCTAATTTGAGAATTAGTTATTTTGTGCCGAAGAAAATCAATGAATATTTTATGCATATATATTTGACTTTACATGAAAAGCATGAGCTGATGCTTTTGTTCTTTTATTAGTGAATGAAAAGAATGGAAAAGCAATACAAAATTGAGATGTGATTATGCGTAAATTTCATATAGAAATTAATAAAAAAAACGTTTACATATAAAAAATGCTCAATTTAAAAAATTACGAAACTTTAAGAATAAAATAATTTGGGAGCTAATTGATTCAAGGTACATGGGTCTGATGCTGCATAAAACTGCAATAGTAGTTTTGAAAATTACACTAAATCATAGTTAGGGCAAGTAGATAATGACATTAACCAAATGAACAACAAGAAGGTAGATCAAGTCCGATAAACTCAACATTAATTGTCTAAGTAGTTTGGAAGTGTTTGGAATAAATGTAAGTTGAGAATACTATCGTTGATTTATTTATAAGACTCACTAGAAAACGAGATGACCTGTAGTAGCGCATGTAGCATATTGTCGTTAAACAATTTGCCATAAACTGCTACACGTTACCTCATTTTAATGAGAAAAAACATGTCGAGTTTAGGTTGGCCTGGGAAAATTTTTGGTCTAATTGATCCGAGAGTTGATGGATTTAGTTTGAGGCTTCTCCTTGGAGGATCTTGACGTCCCACAGGTACAGGAGGAACTCGACGATGACCAGGACAGTGGTGGTGATTGGCCAGCCGCGAGAGCGGGTGTCGATCACATACCTGAAATATTCATTGTTTGAGTCAATATATTGATTTTCTCATCACTGAAATAATTTGAAAATATTTCGTCAATAAAATGGAAAAATCTTACCAGACCATAATACCGGAGGCAATCAGGAAGAGCACGGTAGCCACAATCGAGTAGATCTTCTCCAGGCCCCAACAGTTAATATTCAGGAAGTTGAGAATCTAAATCGCCATTTATAGGTTTATTTCAAATCGTAAAATCAGACATTGAGTACGCGCCACTACTTAGTTATTTGTATCCTATTATAATTCAAATTACATCCAATATCACGATAGTAATCAAATATGCTAGTTACCAGAAGAACGATGTTGATGATCACGCAGACGAAGTTCAGACCCGAGACGAAGCCGGTTCTGCCGCTCGTGAAGCATTGCTCGCCTCCGTACCTGAAAACCCAATCATTATTTGATGATTTCTGATAATTCAATGTCTTTTATCTCGCCGAAATTTTCGCCGATTTCAGATAGCAGCAAAAACGTGTTTTCCAATCAAATGTTTGCGTCCCAAACCAAAATTGCTCAAGTGGAAATTTCCGCGTTAGAGGATAATTGCCGTTCTCGCAAAAATCAGTATTTTTGAGATTTCGTAATGCGTTTTTCTAAACCTGTTATTGACCAAAATTTAGGATATAAAATGAGCATATTTCGGGTTCAATTTCTTAAATGAACGTCGAGAAAAACGCAACTCAATTAATGTAATAGCGGTTGTTTATGCGCACGCTATTCAAAGATATTGGCAAATCTTATTCTATTCATAGCATTTTGGAACGCTCTTCTTTGAACTCATGAAAAGGAACTCTTAGTATTTATCAATGGAGCGAATTATATGTGTGTGTGCAAATTTATGTTGTTTATTCATAAATACGTCTTGTATCTCGACGGATTTCTTCTCGGGATTTGTGAGCGGAAAAGCGCGGTGACAGCTGTTGGCCATGCATTTGTGCTCGTTTCTGAATCACCCCGGCTGCATTTATATCTGCTCATACTCCTTTCTCTCCGCCTTCAGGCTTTCCGACTGCACACAATATACGATACTAAATCTGCTCTGGCAGAAGAGAGATCGGACAAAACAACACGTGCCTGATTCGAAAGAGATCTGAGCTAGAGAACTGGTGATATCTGAGCGGATCGAGGATTTTATCTCTTGCAGAAAATGTGCTATTGTGAAATCCAAATCCAAAATACAAACGCAGAAATCAATGGGTCCTCTAAGAAAGTTCAACCGGCTGATTTATCGCTAGACTGAAAACTGATTGTTTATTTCCTGATCAAACTACTTCGCTGTCAAATAAGCCGAGTCGATCGATATCTAATATCGAAAGTTGTTTACATATTATTTCAACATAACGTCATAATATTTTCAAAGTTTTCATAATTATAAATCCTTTGTTTCGAGTGTCTTAAAAGTTCAAAGATCTTCAATTTCTAGCAAGCGATCGTATCTCGAAATCGAGACTGTATCCGTCTTGTCTTTCTATCAAAATTGTTATTGCGGGCGCGTGAAGGTGAAAAATAAAGACGGAAATCGAAAAATAGCGGGTCTTTTTCTGTTTGCTTGCCAGCCGCGGCAGCGATCTTCTGACTTTCCCTTTTCTTATTTTGCTTTTTTCCCTATCATTTCATTGGTTATTACTAAACCATAGGAGCTGCTAATTGGAATGATTCAATCAAAATGTCTAAATGCTTAAACAAAAAGCAACGTTTGAGTTTTGAACATGGTCTAAGTTTTGACCTATAGAAACTGAAATCGTCACAGTAATTTGTGGTTTATGGATCAAAATAGGGTAAAGATCACCGTAATTAAATTTTAGCGAAAAATATCTGACTATAATTAAAACCAAAAGAGTAATTTGATAAAACTACAAGAAAAATGCGTATTTTCGAGAGAAGAAATATTACCAGTTGCCGCAAAGAACCGAGCAGATGACGAATCCGCAGATGATTTGGATGATCTTGATGATTCCACGGTTGGAGGTGAGATAGCGGGTGTTGAGAGAGATGTCGCCCATTTTAAAGAGTTTGGAAGAAGTAGCTGAAAAATTACAAATAAAATGAATATTTAAAAAATCAGCAAAAATGAACGAAATGGTAAAAAGCAAATAAATGATTTTAAAAAATGGATAAAACGAGCACAAAGCAAAGGAGAATGAGTATATCTAAAAAGAAACAAATAATGAGTACGAACCGGAAAAATCGCGAGAAAGAGTGGAATGAGAGAATGATGAGAGAAGAAGAGACTGATGCCTAAGCGCTCGTTTGCTAGGTGATATGGTGAATAACAGCCGCTGCTGCTGCGCCGCGAGGATGTAAATAACACTGATGCAAGCCTCGGGCTGGGGGGAAGACATGTGAGTCAAAGCGATGAGGAGGGGGAGAGTGGGAAAGAGCTTTACAATCAACAATAAATTATCATATGATGGTGAACTGCCACCGGCCAAGGCTCTAAATATTGTGTCGGATGGATGGGAAATGAGTCGCAAAATATTGATTAGAGGATTTGAGTCAGCCAATCAAAAATTCATCGAATTCCGAGATTTCTAGATAGTGACTCAGAATTTTTAAGTCGTTAGAATTTCGAAATCCGAAATCCGAGTAGCCATGATCCAATCAATGAAAAGTCTCATAAACATGAAGTTCAACGAGCCGAAAATAACAGTTTCGCAATATTTCAGCGAAATGCTAGAGAGAGACATTCAGCATACAGTGAAACTTATTTATGCGACTTTATCAACGCGAAAAAATGTGGTCTGATATAACTAGAAAACAAACGAGGGGTCCGGGGTGCGGGCAAGAAAGTCACGAAAATTTGAGATAAAGCGCGAAGGAGAGAAAAAGGAGAAAAAAATGGCGGCAAAAATAACTCTCGCTAACTGCCAGCTGACTGCAAATAGCCACATACACACGCAGCAATGAAAAATAGCCCCAAATGGGAGGGAGGGGAGGAAAATACGACGATCGACTGCCACAATAATTGTCCTGCATGGAAATGGAAAGAAGAAAGAGGGGGATGAAAATGAACATAATGAACAGCCCCACTTGTTATTGCCAGAAGGAGCACAAAACATCGCAACAAACAGCGCTGCAGAGATGTGCAAGGAAATTTGGTTGGCTATGCAAGAGAGCGTCGAAAAATTATCTGGCATTACAGCAAAAATGCAGTTTTTAACACTTTTTCATCCATAAGTATGCATAGCAATGTGTATTCTCAACATTATGAAATTGATCGAATACTCAAAACACGTCGATTTTCGAGTATTCATTCATAACAATAACCTATAGAATAACATTGCGACAGTCTAAAGAGCCCCTCTCTTATGCGTGACTTTCATAGAAATACATGTGTCGATTGAGTTATTGAAGGATCGGTAAAGTTCGCGTTTCAAACTGCTCGCAGATCTTTATTTCGATAGTTCGGCTATATTTTCGCTTCAAACACACATGTGCGTGATATGCTCTCCTAGGCGAAATGGAGAACGAACGAATTGCTGCTGCGGCGGACGCGATGTGCTTTGGATTCGAATGTCGCTCTTTTCCTTCCCGCCCTTACTTTCAGCACTTAGCAAAAAGAACTTCTCAAAAGTAAAACCACGCAATAAATGCGAAGAAAGTTCTGCTCGACATGGCTACGAAAAAGTGATTCACGATGACAGTACGAATTCTCGAATTGCGAAGAGAGGAAAGAGCAGAATTGTCAGAAGAATGGAAGCGACGAAGAGAAATTAGCCAACAACTGCCTGCGCGCCAAAATCAAAGGCGTGGCTTCCAAAATGCGCCGTCAACAAGTTTGGAAGGGTGAGTTTTGAAATGATAAATAAATTGCGACATCAAGTGGCCTTACCATTGAAAAGACTAGTTCGAGAGAAAGTTGTTACATCGATAAAGTTACGATACAGTAAATTTGGATACATTCGAAATAAGATAAAACGTGCAATTTCGCGATTTTTCGAGGCATTTCGGGTAAATTCCTAACGGACGAAATATCGAGGAAGTACATCGGACAAATATCGTCTTCTACAATATATTTCTTGTTACTACGATACCAAAATGTTATTTTCAGGTTGCCTAGAATTTAAAAAAGAGATGGATGGGTCAGACTAAATTCTTGCGTTTTCTGAGATGTTAACGTTTCAGAGCATAAAATACATCAATAATTATGGGTCTCAGGTATTTTTGTTGGGCGATGAATCAAGCTTGATGTGAACTGGTGGTAACCTAGTAGCAGGGCAATTTTCCGAGCGAAAAATCTCCTCTGGCAGCTATTTCCGATCTCTTTCCGCCTCTCGCTCTGAAGGTTTTCAAAATATTTGCGCCCAAGCAGCTGGGAGAATTCATGACACAACCACACATAAACAACCCGTCCATGCGCGAATCATCCACTCTGAGTCGGGAGAACTAAGGTTGATTTTGAAATTCGAAAATTGAGATCCATTGTAAATTTGACTCATTTTCCAGAAGACAAAAAATGGAGGAAAAGTAGACGATTTTTCGTGCGCTCGAGTTAGAAGATTCTGAAGAGAACAAATGTTCATCTTCAAAAATGTAACCACTCGCAGAAGCCATCATCACATTTCAGGGAAAGATGAAAAGATGATGATGATGGCTTGATGACTTTTGCAATACTTTGAGGATGACTCTTGGAGCATTTTAGAAACATCCTAGAATAGACTTGAAAACAGCTAAACTGGGGAGCAATTTTGTTTACTCGCAGAAAAACGCGATTATCCCTTGCAGTCAAATGCAGAGGCAGAAGCAGCGGCAGCAGCTAGAATATCTGAAGGGAAATGTGACAGAGGAATGACACGCGCAGCCTGATTGCAGAGCCGACTCCCCCAGGGGAATAATGTACATGGATCCGAGATTTCCGCTCTATGACCATGAATCTGATCCTTTAGTCATAGTAAAGCTCGAAAGTAAGCAAAATCGAAAATTTTTGGCCGAATACTAAGAAACCTTAATCCTGAATTCAACCTTTCGTAGAATGACTTTCCAAGAAAATCCAGAAAAGTAAATTTCGCAGGGGCAAACCCTTCATACCCCCTGAAAAATGAATGTGGTTGCAAACGGCAATCATACATGCAATTGAAATGACTCCAAATTCTGCCAAAAGCCATGAATTATTCAATGAAAAATAACGTGTAAGGGGCGCGACTGCTAACACAGCACAGAATGTACGACTTGCGACTTATGACTTTTCGAGGACCGCCTTGCAAAGGAGTCGGTTGGAAAGAGTGCCTGTGGCCCTGGGGGCGTGGCCTTTCCAACTCAGATCGTTTACATTTTGCCAGCCAGATGAGGGGAAGGCAGGGTAAGACCTTTCTCCTCCATGTGACCGTCAAAAACCGCGGTGCAAGGACGCAAAGAGTGAAAACAGATGAGAGATAGAGGGGCAGGAAAGGCGAAAATTTCTGCCCTCTACCTCCCTTCTCCCTCTCTCCTTTCTCTTAAAAAAAACATCCAAACAACGGCAGAGGAGGGAACATAAAAGAAGACATATAAAAATGCCGAGAGAGCAGCGGCGCAAAGATGTGAAATCGGGCAATTTCACAATTTCTTCCAACAGGTTTTGGTTCCTCCCAATTTTTCCTCCCAGGTTCAATCATCACAAGGCCTCTATACTCGAGCAGTACACAGGCAATCAGTCGTCAAAATCGCGAAAGTCTTCAATTTTGGTCATCGCGAAAAAATGCGCTGATCGAACTGAAAAACAAGACATTAGAAAATTCTGCTGATTCACTAATTCGAGGGCCTTTTGGCCGGCCAAATGTGACATTCGAGAAGATACGACAATTCTTCTAGCCCTTTCCCTGGGAATTCTGTTCGTCCGTTTGTGGTCGTGACTTGACTGATTACCTTCCGAGAAAGTGGCATCGTTTGATGATAATGAAAAAGGGAATGATGATCATATCAATTACTGATAATCAGAGCGATTTCTATCTCCAATGTGGAAAAAGTAGAATTTAACACCATTTAGAAGGCTAAAAGTCACCGAAATAATAAAAATCCGAAGTTCCGATCATTTGATCTCATTGAAAATGAAATACTAGTTTGAACCATCATTGAAAACCCCCCATTTCGGCCGTTTCTGATCAATTTCGACAAAAATCGAGATCCTAAGCACTAACCACAAACTGTTCAAAGGAAAAATATGCATATCGGACCACTTTTGATTCAATCTTTTTTGCGAAATAATCTGTCTTTTCCATTAATGTCAAAAACGCACATCTTCACATATCATACATGTCGTTTTCAGAGTTTCCCTATTTCAACGATTACAGGAAATGCCCAGCTGTCGTGCTGCTAACATTACTGACAATGCTAGACTGTCACATGGCTTCAATGCGAATTCCAATCTACACGTGTAAAAAAATCGAAATTCCAAACTTGACAAAAATTATCATCAATTCTCACATTTTAGAAAAAAAATCAGAATCAAAACCAGAAATGGGAGAAGTCATACGCATTGCTTGCAACATTATTCTTCCCATTTTGACCTCCAAAAATTTCTGAGCCAAAGATACTCAAGAAGAGGAAATTTGCATCTTTCAAAAAACCCATAATTATTTCATAATAGCAGGAAACTCATGGTTATTACGAAAGTAGAAAAAAGCGAAAGGAACAACTGGTTTCGAGGTGCATCGCTGTTTTTACGTAATCCTGCACTTTCTCCTTTCCACCCAATTCATCCAGATCTGAATGAAGGTGAATATGCAATCTATCCACAATATAACCATATCTAGCTATTCATAAAGTATCATTCACAGGGAATAGTTTATGAGATTCGATATGGGAATAATATGGACTCTAGTTTAATTTCAAAATATAGGTAGAAAACTTTTAATCCCATATTACTCATCAAATGAAATTGGCTCCTAGAAAAAGACACCGGTTAGAAAAAAAACATCAGTTTTTTCTTTCCTTCTCTTGCTTCCTCATACTATTTCTTTAAAAAACGGGTGCTTTTTCTACGAGCCAATGAAATACCAAAGCTCCGTATATTTTGACTGCATCCAGTCAATATGGCTATTATTTTGATTCTCACGTTAATGATCATTTGGAATTTATTGAAAAATCTGTTATGATTTGATTGTTTTTCCAGTGCAAATTTGTTATTCATTAAAAGCGCCAATGATAAGCAAAAGCGAAGGGTCAGATTTGAAATCTGAGTGTGAAGAAAAAGAAAAGTGGATTTCGAAATTCGCTTGTTTTAATCTTCGATTTGCAGCAGCAGCAGCAGTTTCTGGTCGCTCTTTCAGACTCTGCCTTTGTCTTTGTCCAGGGGCCATTTGGATTGGTGGGGTTGTAGTAAACAAGCCAACGAGGAATGGCTGCTTGGCCTGGAAGACTGGAGATAAAATGGGAAAAAATACACGGACAGAAGAGCAGCAGAAAAGTCGAATGTGTCTGATATACAAAACAATAGACACATTGGTCGATGGGCGCCGTTTTTGCTGAGGCTGCATTGTCAAAGGCATTCTTTTTAACTGCTACAGGGCTGAGTCAGCACCACTCAAAAATGAAATGAAATGAAAATAGACAATAGAATGAACGGGAAGCGCTGTGAAAAAGAATATTTGTATAGATAATCGATTGTTTTTCTCTTAAAATCAGTGACTTACCACAATATATGTAAGTGATTTTAAATGGACTCGAAAAAGCTCGCAAATCCGATGAGAAAACTTTCCACAAAAAATTTACCACATAAACTTACAAAATTCTGCAATAAAAACTTTCAATCTTCTATAAAATCTTCCACAAGAAATTTTCCCTAAAAATTTTCATGAAAAAGTTGCTACAAAAAGTCTTCCACAAAATTCTCTCCAAACCTAATTTTTAGCCAAGTGCTATAAAATAAACTCAAATTGTGGTCATATCTTTGAAGGTATAAATCTTCTTTCGATTTTATGGCGATTTTTACAATATGCCCAAAAAATGCACTATGAACAGGCAGGTAGAGATTAGTCACAACCCATTACCTACCCACACATCTTCTATTTTTCATCTTCTCCTTGCCAACCAACCCAAGGACATATTCAGACCTATTTCGAAATAAATCTGTCTCAATTTGAGATTTGAGATGGAAACTTGAACCAAAATAAAGGGTTTGCAAGATTTACGCACGAATAAATTATGTTTATGTCATGTCATAAGAAGCGATAAAGGAAGGTTATCAGATAAGATATCTCAAGATAAGAAACTTATTTGGAAAGTTCTATAGGATATTGTCAATGACCGATTACTTGAGGCAAAGTAAGTGACACTGACTTTTGATGCGTAGGGAATTAGCGCGTTGTATGCAGCTCACTTTACGCTATTACATCATATTCAGGAAAATCGTTAGACGACTATTTGTAAGTACCTAATGCATATTTTGCATATTCGAATTTGTGCACTATTTATTTTGTTCCAAGTTATCGTTCATTGACAATAAAACGATTATAGCAAAATTCAATAATTTAGTGAAAACTATGTTATTTGAAGGTGGAAAATAGTCTGTTCAGTAGTATATAATAGGCGTTTCTAGCGCACCCATTCCCCCCTCCTCAACCCTCTCCCAAAAACCCTCATAAATGTTCCATTTTTCCATTTCACTCACCATATATTCTTATTTATTACTTTATCAAGTACCTATTTTCTAGCGCACCTTTTCCCCCACCTCTCGCCCCTCCTGTACTTTAAGCATTATTTATCCAATATACCTACCATATCGCTAAAATCAGGGCTTTATCAAGTAACCATTTTCTGGCGCAGTTTCTGCCCCACACTCTTCACTTCGCTCAGGAACTCCTTTGGAGTACTCTTCATCGTCGATATTCAGCGATTTTTTATATTTTATAAATGTTTATTAAAACGTTAAAACCATTGACAAACTACGACATTACAAAACTAGCAAATGAATTGAAGATAAAAAAATTTAGAGGGGTATACATGAGAATCACTATCTCTGTCAGATGCATTACTTTTAATTGAGACATGACTAGAGTCAAGAGTAAGTTGAGAAGATGAATCATTTCGTTCGTTCCTGTCTCTCACTGTGTTCGAGTAGTCACTGACGTTCCTGTCTCTCACTGTGTTCGAGTAGTCACTAGCTCTCATTTCATTCTGATGATAAGTTCTGGAGTATGAGTGTTGTCTACGAGAAGTGAGACGAGTTGGATTTACATGAGTAGGTTGAGTGGGAGTGCTACTTATGACATGTGATTTTTCCCATGCAATGAATTCGTTCTTCGAAATGAAGTAGGTATTAGTGGATTCATTTTCGAATGTGTAAAGTTCTACTTTGAAATGGTCCAAGAATCGTCTGATTGCGAATTTGATTCCTAGATATTCTGAACATGGAGATTGGCAATTCTTGTGGGAACCAACATAGTGCATCTGAAGATATTCTCTGATTATTCGTAGTGGGTATTCAATGATCTTTTTAATACCTTCTGTCATGGTACATGGTTTGTTCTTATAACCTTTGGCTGTTTGACGATTAGTGGATTTCTTTTCGAATGTTCTTACATCAGTTAGGATGGTGTTTACTACGTGTTCTGTTGCATCGTTAAGATATTGTAGATACTCTCTCCATGTCGAGGACGATTTGGGTTGGTAACGAAAGACTTCAATTCCTATACTTGCCTGTTGATTGATCTCCATCTTGGGAGTGCCATCTCTGTTGTTGTAGATTAGCATGTTCATCAGACCAATTGATTTGATGAAATTCTTGTTGTCATCAACAGGATTTTCAAACAAACCTTTTCTGTCGTATTCACCACAGACCCCAATGCAATTTGCAGATAGATAATTTAGGTTGGTGATTCCTTTGCTTTCCTCTGACCGATGGAATTTTCTGTCTCTTTCATTCACCATACTGTCGATCACCTGTTGTACATTGGGATAATTTTCTGGGAGAAGATATTCGGTCTGGAGTTGTGTAATTCCACCATCGACTAATTTTAACACAGTGTGAGATGGGAAAGTCATTGTAGGTTTTTGGAAGGTAGATGAACGGGAGCTGTCGTCTCTTTGCTTAGAGCAATAAGATACAATAGATGTTTTATTTCATAATTTGTAGTTCACAGATCATGTAGGTAGATAGTAGATAGAAAAAATACTTGATTGATTAGTTTACTTGTTCCTGAATGTAGTACTTCAAATGAAATAAGTACAAATAGAACATAGATGTAGATAGGGTATATGAATCAAATAAAAATAGTAGATAGGTAGATGTTGAATACAAAAACATTACTGGTATATATATATGTAGGTAGATTGGATAGGTTGAGTAGGTTCATGTCTAACTTGTACTTGAGGTTTGAACATACCTGACAAGAGTACTTCAGCAAACTTCTTTAAGAATTCATCCATTACATTTGTAGTAGCATTGCTAGATGGAGTTTGAAATACACCTGCTGAGATGGAAGTTGGTGTAGTCATGGATAAATTGGATGAAACCACATACGGAGATTCCAATTCAAATTCCTGATGTTTTAGATTCATATTTTACTTATTGCATTAGAATCCAAAGATTTAGACTTTGAGTAATGTTCGATTTAAACGAACATTATTTAAGTTGAGATATGGTTCTGAAATTCAAATTTTTAGGTTGAAAAATCGATTTGAGGATAAAACATAGACGAAATGGTTAGAAATGAATCATAAACATTGCAGTGAATCTGAAATTCGAATTGAATTTCGCATACTTTCGAAAAATTGAAGAAGAATGAAGAAGCAACTGTCTTACATCGATTTTACCTAAGAAAGTGGATGATTCATAGACTGAAAGTGATCAGATAGGCGAAATAGTCTAGGAGGTTACTAAAATAAATATTAAGTAAAAAGTATAGAACATTCTTATATGAATTAATTTCTTTTATTAATATACAATAAAAAAAAAACTTATTCCATTTCAAATGCGCGGAACAGTAGCAATTTAAAAAAAGTCGAATAATGCAGAAGTGGGGCTGGAATCAAGGCCCGTACCAAAGTCTATTCGGTTGACCTCAGTCCAACTGTCTGGAGTCTCTTCAGCAA
>LIAE01007361.1:62798-89252 GCA_002287525.1 Diploscapter pachys
GTTAATTGATAAAACTAGTGAAAAAGATAGCGGGAAGTTTAGGAAGTTGTTGAAATACTTTTACCTTTGAATATTTCCTTTTTTATGACAATATTATTAGGCTCACTTGATTTACCTATAGTTTTAGCATAAACATGAGTAACTCCATTCAAATTGGCTCCAGTTAACTCTTTAATATCATCAACTTTCAATCTAGTATTTGAATTACCATAATCTCCTATATCACCTCGAAGTAAAGCTTGTCTATCTTTATTAGATAATCTAGATGAGTGAACAGTTATTTGATTCAAATTGAAGGTAACTTCTTTCTTAGGTTCAAGTTCTAGCTTGTATTGTTTTTGTAAATTTGTTAATTTGTCGTGAATGTCTTTATAATTTCTCTGTGACTCTTCAAATGCTCTTTTATATTCTTTAGATTTCATTTGAGTGTTTAATACAGTGTTCAAAGCACATTCAGTTTCTGTTTGCTTTGCTACAATAAGCGATAGAATATATTTTGCTGCATCTGAAATTTCTTTAGGAAGTTTAGCATCATTCACCATTTTATCAATTTCATTAATAGTGCATAATGCATTTTCGATGGTGTCTTTATTTTGAACTGAATCAAGTTCTTTTAGTTTATTCACTAGATCTTTGCTATCAGGACAAATGTGTTTAATCGTATTAGCTAAAGTTTGAAGTGTCAAAGTTTGATCCATTTAATAACCTAAATTATCTCTAATAACCTAAATTTTTCTCTAAAATTTTCCACTTGTCTTCTTTAATATTTGGCAGAGAACTTTTAGGTTTCATCTCCAACAAATTTCTTACGACTTTAGATTTTACTTCACCTGAAGAATCCTCAGAAGATACAAATCTACCTTTAGAATCTCTAGCACTTTTGACTTCTTTAATTAGAGATCCTCTATTCTCGAAAAATCTAATAGATTTGTTTAATAAGTCCACGCTACAGCCTATCTCTCTACAAAACTTGCTCTTTTTAGTATAAACATTTTTGTTCTTGTAATCAATCCAAGCATCATATATTTTTCTGTTACTCATTTATATGAACAAAATTTTAATGGATTAAAATAGATAATAATGGATAATAATGGATTAAAATGGATTAAAATGGATAATAATGTAAATGATGGTAGATAAACCCCTGGAAATATCATTATAAACCAATATTCAAATAAATAACTCCAAGGTCTTTCTTTCTTATCTTTTTCTGTCTAACTAATTCATCTAAAATAGCATGAATTTTGTTAAATTCTGATTTATTTCCAGCTTGATATGAACCAACTGAAAGCCTCAATGAATCAATAAGAGAATTAGTATTTGAAGGAATGAAAGAAATTGAACTTCCTTGTGAAAGCGTAGAGCTTCCTTGCGAAGTTTGCTGAGAGTTAACCATAGATTTCTGTGATTGTTGAGAAGGATTACTCGGAGTCTTTGTAATAAAATTAGCTTTAATGAACTTCCATTTATCACTAGCATCAGCATTATACCTTTTGGTTGTGTCATCAAAACCTTGGTACAGAGCATTCGAGCACAATAAAATCTCTCGATAATTTTGAGTATCATCTTTTTTAATCTTGTTTAGGTTTGGAGATTTTTTAGTTAGTAATTCCATTAATCCTTCAGTTGCTGTATAAACAACGCCATTGATTTGGATTATGTTGTCGTCGAATTCAACTTCTTTATTTCCAATTGTATACCCCTTAGTTTCATTATTAAATCTTATGGAGTATCCAGCATTGCTTTTGTCTCTAAGGTCTTGAAGGTACGATGCAATCAGATTACTTACTTTGATGGAATTAGGAGAATTATCAGTTGTTTTATTGGATATTGGAAGTTGTTTCATCGGAGAGGGGGTTTGAGGGTTCAACTTTCTTGAGTCCTTGAAAGAATTCAATGTTGCAACTATTTTATTTTTCTCATCAATTATTTCTTCTTGCAACTTTTTATTTGATTCTAAAATTGGTTTAAAAATTTCAACTCGATGCTCTTCTACGTTTTCTAAGTCACTCCGTTCTTGGAGATTCTTGTCTTTGTGTTCCTTTCTATTTTGTAGATAATTTTTGATGATTTCATTTCTTTTCTTGGGATCATAAATTTCGATGAACTTGCTCATGGTCGATTTAAAAAGTGAAAAAATATCCTTATATAAATAAGAAGCAGAATGGATCATCTTGAAAAATTGTCAAGAGATGGTCTCAGATCTAAAGTCTCAAAACTAAAGATCATGAAATATAATGAAATCAAAACATTGAGTAAACAACAGTTAATCGATATATTAGGAAACAACAATAATTCAACAGATCGAACTATTAATCAACGAGAACTCACTCTAGATGAAATATTTCCATTCAAGGAAGCAATCTTCTCTGATTTTAAAGAATTTAAAGGCGGTATAGCAAGAGACAGTAGATATGAAAATAACTCAATTAATCTTGATGAATACTTGGACAAAATTGATAAACGAAGCTTTGATTACTTCCTAAAAGTAGTTAATAAGCAAGTGAATAAGTTTCTTAAGAAGATTGAGACAGATGTAATTAATGACATGATGAATACAACTCTCAAAATCAGTTTTACTCTAGAACTTGAAATGTCGAGATTAGATGTTAGTAGCCAAAAGTTTTATATTCATACTCGAACTAGAGAGCTACTAATCAATGATAAAAGAGAAGAATTCTATAGAAGCGCCTGTGAAGAAATGGTCGACAAATTAGAAGTGATGGAAGTAAAAGGATCTGGTTGGCATTTCCAAAAAATTAATGCTTTAACAATGCATCAATCCAAATATCGCCAATTTAAAGGCGCTTCTTATTTAGAATTACCTAAATGGATCGAGGACAAGAAAGCTTTAATAAACATTCAAAACAAAGATGAAAAATGTTTTATGTGGTGTTTATTAGCAGCATTACATCCTGTTGAAAAAGATGCTCAAAGAGTGTCAAAATACAAACAATATGAAAATGAATTGAATTTTAGTGGAACTAGTTTTCCTATTGAAATATCAGATATTCCAAAGATCGAGAAGATGAACAACTTGGTAATTAACGTTTTCAGTACTGTGGAACAAGAAATAATTCCAATTTACATTTCAAAACCAAAAGAAATTCCTGAATCAAGAATTATTGATTTGTTCTTGGTTAAGAATGAATATGATGATAACTCTCACTATTGTTGGATTAAAAACATAAATCGATTGCTAAGTAATGAAGTGAGCAATTATGATGGTAAGAATTACATTTGTAGAAGATGTTTTGTACATTTTACTGTGAAACATAAGTATGATCAGCATGTTGAAGAATGTAGTAAAAACAAGGCGGTTATATTCAATAAACCAGTCAAAGATCATGTTAAGTTTGAAAACGTTGAAAAGTCACAAAAAATCCCTTATGTAATATATGCAGATTTTGAATCAATCATAAAGAAATGTGACTCAACAAACAATAATCCAAATGAATCTTGGACTGTGATCAAGGGGAAACATATTGCATCAGCTTTCTGTGCTATTGTTGTTGACTTTAATGGTTGTATAATTCATACAGAAGTCTATAGAGGTTATGATGCTGCTGAAAGATTTAATGAATTTATAATTGACAAATGCGATGAATTGATCAAATTGGGACGAAAAAAGATGAACAAATTAACTAAGGAAGAATGGAAAGAATATGATAAAAATACAGTTTGTCCGGAATGTAAAGAAGAATATTCAAGTAAAAATTATAAAGTGCGAGATCATGACCATTGGACTGGAGAATATCGAGGTCCATTATGCAGTAAGTGTAATTTGAAGAAAAAAACGAATAAATTTATTCCTGTGTTCTTCCACAATCTAAAAGGCTATGACTCTCATCTAATTCTAGGTTCAATAAAGAATAAACATCCTTTTGATGATGAGTTTCGACAGATTAAAGTAATACCAAACAATTCGGAAAAATACCTAAGTTTTAGCTATAAAGAATATGGTATGAATAAATATGGACATAAATTTATTAGCCATGAAGTCAGATTTTTGGATAGCTTTGCTTTTATGGCATCATCTTTAGATTCATTGAGTAAAAATTTGACAGAAGATCAATTCAAATTAACTAAGGAATATTACAAAAGAATTGATTCATTCAATTCCTATGAGGAAGAATTTAAGCTAATGAAAAGAAAAGGAATCTATCCATATGAATACATGAACTCCTTTAAAAAATATGAAGAAACTGAATTACCTAGCAAAGAAATGTTTTATGATGAATTGAATGGTAAAGACTGTAGTGATGAGGACTATGAATATGCAAAATTAGTATATAAGAAACTAGGGTGCAAAAATTTAGGAGATTACACTGAAAAATATATGATAAACGATGTTTTGATGCTGGCTGATGTATTCGAAACCTTTAGAAAAACATGTATGAATTATTACAAATTAGATCCATGTTGGTATTACACGGCACCAGGATTGGCTTGGGATGCAATGTTAAAAATAACTAATGTTAAGTTGCAAACAATCAAGGATTATGAGATGTATTTGTTCATTGAAAAAGGAATTAGAGGTGGGATGGTTAATGCTGTAAAAAGATATGCAAAAGCTAACAATAAATATATACAGGACTATGATCCCAGAGAAATAAGCAAGTATTTAATGTATCTAGATGCCAATAATTTATATGGTTGGGCAATGATTCGAAAATTACCTCATGATGAGCTAAAATTTGAGGAAGAGTTTAATGAAAATATATCGCCTGAAGAATTAAAGAAATACATCAATGAGCTAGATAAAATGGGAAAAGGATGTATTCTAGAAGTAGACTTAGAATATCCAAAAGAATTACATGATGAACATAATGATTTCCCCTTCTGCCCACAAAATACAACGGTAAATAATCAAAAAGTTGCAAAGTTAATGAACACCCTGTTTGATAAAGAGAAGTACGTAATCCATTATAAAAATCTACTCCAAGTATTGGACCATGGATTACAACTAAAGAAAGTGCACAGAATTCTTACTTTTAAAGAAAGCAACTGGATGAACAAATATATTATGTTGAACACAAATTTGAGGAAGCAAGCTAAGAATGATTTTGAAAAAGACTTCTTTAAGTTAATGAATAATGCTGTATTTGGGAAGACAATGGAGAACATTCGAAATAGAGTGGATATTCGTTTGCTAACAGATGAAAAGAAAGCTTTAAAATTGATAAGACAGTCTCATTTTAAACGCCGTGTGATAATCAACGAAAATTTACTGAGTATTGAAATGGAAAAGACAAAACTAGAATTCAACAAACCAATTTATGTTGGATTTAGCATTCTAGATCTAAGCAAGTATTTAATGTACGAGTTCCATTATGATGTCATGAAGAAAAGGTATTGTGATAAAATACGCCTTTGTTATCAAGATACTGATAGCTTAATCTATGAATTTGAAACTGATGATGTTTATAAAGATATATCAGAAATAAAAGAATGGTTTGACTTCAGTGATTATCCAAAAGATCATCCCTTATATGATGAAACAAATAAGAAGGTAATTGGAAAGTTTAAAGATGAGCTAAATGGAAGTATTATGTCTGAAATTGTTGCTTTAAAACCTAAACAATATGCATATAAAATAGAGGGGGGTGAAGAGAATAAGAAATCAAAGGGTGTTAAAAAGAATGTAATCAAAACTTTGAAAGTTGCTGATTATAGAGAATGTTTACTTGAAAGCAAAGTGTTTAGAAAAGAACAACTTTTGATACAAGCTAAAAAGCATACAATTTATACTATAAAGCAAAACAAAGTTGCATTAAATGACGATGATAATAGTAAGGAAGAATTTAAAAGATATATCTTAGAGAATAAAATTGATACATTAGCTCATGGTCATAGGTCTTTGACCTGATGTTTTCATCGTCTTATCAAATCTAACACAATCTCTTTGAAATCATATTTATCCATTAGTTTTAGAAAAAGTAAACAATAGTAACCACAATGATGTGTATTAAAGTTTTGAATTTGAAAGGTTGACAGTTCAATTTGTGAATTTAAATATTTTTGTAATTCTAGTGGAGGATCAAGTCCAAAAGAATCAAAGTAATAACACCTTTCTTTATTCTTGAGGTAACACACCCAGTGAGTGCCAGTATTTTTACTTATGTCTAAATTTACAACTCCACATTCTATTTCATTAATTTTATCTGGAAGTGTATCTCTCATGTATACTCCTCTAAAATTTTTTATCTTTAATTCATTTGCTAGTTTTGTAATGTCGTAGTTTGTCAATGGTTTTAACGTATCAATAAACATTTGTAAAATAAAAAAATCGCTGAAAATCGACGATGAGGAGTGTGGGGCAGAAACTGCGCCAGAAAATGGTTACTTGATAAAGCCCTGATTTTAGCGATATGGTAGGTATATTGGATAAATAATGCTTAAAGTACAGGAGGGGCGAGAGGTGGGGGAAAAGGTGCGCTAGAAAATAGGTACTTGATAAAGTAATAAATAAGAATATATGGTGAGTGAAATGGAAAAATGGAACATTTATGAGGGTTTTTGGGAGAGGGTTGAGGAGGGGGGAATGGGTGCGCTAGAAGCGCCTATTATATACTACTCTGTTCATATCGCTTTGAGGTAAATAAGGACTATCATAGCGTCACTAAAAAGCCAAGGATAAAGAAATAATCATGTGTGTTTTAATTTATCAATTATTCAATCGTAGAATATCACTATTTTCCAATAAAAGCATGCCAAAATTTCAGATCATGGTATGCTCATAAAATTAGTGACGCAGATACTTGAGTGTTTCGCATCAACAAAAATAATTGAAGACTACTGTATGCGTCAAACATCTTTCTAACATTCATGATGCGTGCATTTTTACCACAAGGAACCTTATTCGGGATCCAAAATTTTTGACACTTCAAAAATTTCAAAAATCAGCTGTAAAAATGCCAAATTTGGTGGGAATCATTTTATTTCTCTTTCTAAATTCGAAACATATATAAACTCAAATTGCACATTTTGTTCAGCGAATTTGCGCGATGCCTGGACAAATTCGGTGGAAAAAAGCGGTTTCATTTGGATTCGGAACGTTTGAGTTAAAATTGATATGATTTCTCCTTGCATTTTTGCGTGCGATGGGCCTGATGGTATGAATTTCGGCCAATTCGTTAGCAAGCGGGGTGAATAGGAAGACGAAGACGAGGTAAGGAGATGAGTAATTCGACAATTTGACTTGTTGTCTCGAGTTGTTCATTTTTCCACCCGATTCCATTCAACTCTCAGCCATTTTCTTCAGTCGACCTGCAGAAGTGACCAATTTCCCTTCAGCAAACTGGTTAGCCTCGCACATTTTTATTCCGTTTTACCCATTTTACGTCCCCAGGGCTTCTCATTTCCATCGTGTTGACTCACTCTCAGCTTCACTATTTAATTGGTATTTCCCGTACAGATTCGTGAATTTCAATCTTTTCCAATCATTTTCCACTTTGCGATTTTGACGAAAATTGATCAGTTCCTGATCATTTGATGACCCTGTTACAATGATAGGCGATATTTTGCTATTGATCGTCTCTTCTCAAATATGCCAACTCGCCACCGCGCAATTCTTCGGCGGCCCTGGTCCCGGTAAAATTTCAACTATACAAAATAGAATATTTAGAAGGTTAGATATAATCTAGAATAGATACAGGTTGCAGTCGTGTTCTTAATTTTGTAAAATAGGTTTCGGAATGGGTTTTGGTCCGCCAATGGGCCCACCTCCGTTCGGTATGTAACGTGCTCAAGTAGATGATGTGCATGAGTCTTAGCAAAAATTACGCCAATTACGCCAGATTTAGATGTCTCGTGCGTTCAGACTAAACCTCGATAATCCCAGCGACAAAAAATGCTTTAATTGTTGTTGTAGTTAAATCACGTTGGGGTATATGAGCTTTAAAGACAACGTTTTCCAGGCATGGGACGTATGGGTCGTATGATGCGTCGTCAGCAGATGGCTGCCATGATGGGCGGTGGAGGTCCGCCGATGGGCCCAATGGGTATGGGCCCACCTCCGATGGGGCCGGGATTTGGTAGAAGACATAGAATTATGCACATGTTTTAAATTTAATTCCTCATTTTACCATTTTAGGACCTCCATTCGGCAGGCCACCATGGATGAGAGGGATGGGCATGCGAAGACGAATGGAGATGATGGGTATGGACATTCCGCCTCCAGGTAAGAGATAGCAATTTTAAGACTTGTGGGTTTTCAAAATAACTCAAACAAGTGCGGATACCAATTCCTATTTCGATCGGAAAACTGATTCCATTGGCGTTGGATCATCGATTCAAATTCCAACTTCGACTTTCAAGCTTCGATTCCCTCTCTCAACCCTGATCCAACATACCTGAGGCGTCACTCTAGATCCAGGAATTTTTTATTTTAGTCCCTCCTCCACCTCCAATCGACGATATCCCACCTCCAATGCCACCGCCTCAACCAATGCCGATGATATTCTACACGCCCCAGATGCAAAAGGCAAATCTAAGTGAAGGATGTGCGGAGACCCTTTACTCCAAGTACCAGTTTCGTGGAGTTTCGAGATAGCCACACAGTTTTAGTTTATGAATGAATGAACGAATGAGAATGGGTCATTTTGAGTTATCAAGGGTAGTGGATTGGGTACAGTTTATCTTGCATGGTTTCATTTCCGCACATCCTTATTTTCAAATCGAATACGTTGAAATTGAATCTCTGGTGTTTCAGTGTGTCACTAGCATTAACACGCACACGACAGCCTTCCAAGGACAGGGAAATGGATACGATCAAGTCGTTAACATCCTCAAGCAGTTCTATGGGCAGCGGTCTAGAATGACTTATGATGTCCGCTCCGTCCAATTCAACTCCTTCGGCGATCGTACTGAGCTATCTGCGAATTCTAAAATTGCTCCGGTACTCTATGAGATGGACATGGTTCTGACCGTGAAACAGGCCAGACAACTGCTTGGAGGCAGACAACGATTCAAGAGGAAGATGTCGACGAATGATCGGTAAGCCTTCCAAAACTCAACAAGCTATGAAGCTTTTCTTGCAGATGGTCCACTCTAGTGCCGTATAAATTCGCCGTCACGAACGATGGTTTGTTAGCAAAAATTGGCACAAATTAGGTATTTCTGATTTAGTCCCTTGGCAAAACACGATCCGCAAAGCCATCAACCTCTACGAACAGAACACTTGCATTCGCTTCCAAGAGAACGGAGCTGGAAATGACTACATTTACTTCAACCAGGGCGAGGGATGCTATTCGAGTGTGGGACGTCTTGGGGGAGCTCAGGAAATCTCGATCGGATACGGGTGTGAAACGATCGGCGTTATCTGCCATGAAATTGGTCATTCGCTGGGCTTTTGGCACGAACAAGCACGCTCTGATAGAGACACTTATGTGAAGTAAGTGTTTTGGAATGAACCCTTATCATTTCTAGGCCGCAATCAATCAATTGTTCATTTGCTGAACTTGCTATCTTGACGAAAACGCTATACTGAACATGCGCGCCAGTTCACCAATTAGCTAAACTCTTCTAATTGAATCATTCGAAATTTGCAGCGTCAATCTTGGAAATGTAATGAAGGGAGGCGAAGGTCAATTCGAGAAGAAATCCTTTTCCGAAGTCAATAATTATGGGATATCATACGACTACGGCTCATTGATGCACTATTCTCGAAATGTATGGGAAAGTTGTGTAAAAGGGAATTTTTGCATCAATTTTAGGCGTTTGCCAAAGAAGCCCGACTGAATACTATCGAACCTCGAGATCCGTCATATCTTCAAACAATCGGAACCCGACTTGAGCCTTCATTTTTGGACTACAAACTCCTCAATTTGGCTATGTGCTCAGGTTTTCTTCCCAATTGCGACCCTTCATTCGATATGTTTTTGTTTGAATTCAGGAATATGCTCCAATTCTTTGCCATGTCAACATTCTGGATATCCCGATCCAAACAACTGTGGAATATGCAAATGCCCGGGTTCGTTTTTATGATTCGGCAAAAAACATGAGAGTTTGCTTCAGAAGGTCTTGGCGGAGTATACTGTGACCAATTGAAGCCTTCAAGTAAGGGTTTTCGGTTTCCTATTTTCTATCTGTGGTGCAAATTTCCAGATTGTGGACGAGAAATCGTCGCTACAGGCGAATGGCAAGAGCTGCGATACTCTGGCGCACAAGATTGCTACTGGAGAATCAGACACGTAAGAAGTAAATGAGATGTTTCCTAAAAGAACGAGTTTTAGCCCTCAAACGGCAACCTCCGCTTCGAATATACATCCGTCAGCTACAAGTGTTCCCAAATCTGCGATGAGTTCGTTGAGGTTGGAAAATTCTCATTTTTCGAAAAGGAATGTCTCTTTTTCTTCGCAGACCAAATACGACCAACTTCACGACAAAACTGGGTATCGTCAGTGCTGTGTGGTGGTGCCCGGACAGAAATTGAGCCAAGGAGCGGACATTCTGATCATTTCCAGAGCAAGACAGCAGTCTCAGTTTGTCTTGAGATATCGAGCTGGTAATCAACATTTCGTTTTAAAAATGGTAAACGTCATTTCAGAAGGACTATCAAGCCAGCAGCCAAGAAGCCTTCCTGCGCCAGCGCCTCAAACTGGACCTTCTTCAGCTAACGGGGCAGTTTATCTTCATTGGAGCGAATGGTCTGGCTGCTCAGAACTTTGTGGTGCCTGTGGAACGAGGACGAGAAGTCGAACTTGTGCCGGAGGTATTTGTAGGTATGAAACATTTATAGTTTTTCAAAAGTGTCAAAGTATTTGAAAAGTTCCCTTTTTTCAAACAGCACTGACATATGAGTCAAAATAGGGTCTGTACGCTCGACAAAACTCACTTGTCCTTGATTCTTGAACCTCAAGAATTTTAATCGAAGATCGGAGATGAAATGTTTCTCTAAGAAACATCTCTTTCTCAAGCATGGAATAGTTCTCAAATGTTAATTTTCATATTTCAGCGGCTCTGCGACGGAGACCCAAGTCTGCAACCAAGTAGCTTGCTCGCAAGGAACGACTTTGAGGGGAAAGCGCAGTGCCGTTCAAGACTTCGGTAAATCACTTCAAGTCAGGGCTGTTGGTGGTGCAGTAAGACGACGCCCTGCACCAAGGCGTACTATACCGCACCGCAGACCCCCTTGCATCGTACCACACCGCACCGCAAGCACCCATGCTTTGCAACACACACAACCTCTCCACAGGAAAAAGATTCCAACCACTCATTTTCGAAGAAGAACGTTTTCTACCCATGTTTTCCAACACACACAACCTCTTCGCAAGAAAAAGGTCCCAATCACTCATTTTCGAAGACGAACGTTTTCTAAAAGAATACATTAGCGTTTAGTTATCTAGTACAAACCATATGTGATAATTCTAAGTTCAAATATGCACGAGTTTTCATTTCGAGATTATATAAAAATTTCGATATTTGGAATTTTGAGCACCACACCCCACTGTAAGGTCCTTTCAAAAATCTTACACACCGCACCGCACCGCACTGCACTGCAATACAAATTTACTGCACCGCCAGGGTTGTTCACAGTTTGGTTTCGGTTCAAAAACTATGGTCCTGCTTAGTTCGGTTTAGGGTATTTAAATAACTCTGCGGTTCGGTTCGATTTGCAAAAAAAAAATTGAACTGCGAACGCCCCCCATGCACTGCACGGCAGACAGTCCTGCTTCAAATGCTATAATTTTACCTGAAATTAAATTCAGATAGTGTAGTTTTGCGTCGAACGAAACGCGCTGGACCGTGGTGCTGTGCGAATTTCGTTCTCTCCAACGGACTCTATTGCACTGAAGCGAACCGCAGAAGACGGCGTTCGAAATTACCGAAATTATTACCCAGAAAAACCTCGATATTAAAACATCACCAAGCCTAGTGTACAAAAGTTAAACAATTTCCACGAGAATTTGAGTGCCATCCCATTTTTGCCAAGGCCAGAGGAAGGAGAGGTTGCGGTAAAGTGAGAAAAACGATACGACAGAAACGGTTGGCAGTAAGAAGAAAAGCCAGTTGTGGCCCTTTTCACATCATTCTTTTCCGCTATGTTTCCCGCGCAGTTCGGTCATTATTTTGACACCGGCAAATATTGAAACTCATATTAGTTAATGGCGAACTACAATTAGTCGAGAATGAACTTTACGCTATGAGGCAAACATCTCTGTTCATATTCAACGACTTGTTAAAATTAAAACGCCTTTCCAATATTGTGTTGCTCTTTAGTCTAAATTATAATGAGCATATTATCTCTGCCCGTATTTCCCCTTTGTGGTGGTTTGCTCTCTTCTGCCCTATTTGCCACTGTGAAAACGAACCCAAAGAGTCATCTCAAACGCACCTGCCGGTACTGTACACAGAGACTGTCCAAAGCTGCTGCCCTCAACCTTTGTCTTCACCTTTCTTTCTCCCTTTCCAGCTGCCGTTCCTTCTTCCCATTCTCATATAGACAGCCTTAACCAGCATAGAGTGAACGGCGTGCTCATGTAGTTAAGTTGGTAGAGAGTCCTACCCTTTTAGAGTAGCTTCGCGAGGCTCGCTTTACTTCGAGTAGATTTTTTTGTTTGCTAAAAATGCCCAACAACAATAAAACCCTAATGTGGTCATTTCTGCGCGAACGCTTCCGTTCCTTTCCTCCTTTCTACAGGTGTTTCGAGCTATTCACCAGCGCGCTCGGACGTTTGACATCGATATTTAGGCCTCTTCCTCTTCCCATCCCATTCCCTAATATGAGACACGGTCTCAGACTCAGCAGCCTTGACATTGACAATTTATAAGTCGTGGTATATGTGTGCGTCAGAAATTAGATCGATTCGAAAAAAAAGTGCTCCACATCATAAAGCGGAAGGGAAGCTTTTTCGGACAATAGAAGCGCATTTCTGTGCGATGATGTTGGTTTAGCCGATTTTTCTTCTCATATTCGTTTCAGAATTTAGCAGCTTGCAAAAATGTTACAGATGCTAGAGAGTTTGCACGAAATGTTGTCGCATAAATAGGATGTGAGTGCGAAATTTTGTTTACGTTTCCCAGATGGGACACCTTCGCGCCTAATAGTTTTAATGGGTGATGGGTAAGGTCAGGGAACCTGAGCAGTCTTGTTACTTCTGCCTTATTCATTTCATCCGCGCGTCTTCTCATGCCTAAATGCGTGTCTAATGGGTGTGTGATTGTGTGAATACAGGCATATTGTGCGGATTGTTACAAATGAGGATCTGACAGTGTGCAAAGGACCTTGAAAGGACAGGAAGAGGGCGTGAAAAAACGAGGAGAGAGCCTAGGGGCAATAGCTAATTATTACCTCTTTGCGAGTACTAGCACTGTCGTTTTTCTCCTTCTTCAGGCCAGGCAACATTTGGTGGACACCACCATTCGGGTCATTTTCTTAAGAAAAGTCGTGTATTTTCGCTTGTGATTCATTCAAATTTCATATCGATTTGTGTAGTATTGATGTTTCAATAATTATCTCGTGTTCACCTGCACGTCCTCCCCTGTGGTTCATTTGTATCGTTCCTCTTCCTTTTCCTGCTTACCTTGAGACTGTCATTCCCCCTTTCTCGCTCTCTCAATTATGAGTCCTTCTACTTTGTTTTGAGCTGTCAATATTTTTTCATCTATGTTCAAGAATATCTCAACTGGTCGTAATCCTTTGAATATAGTATAGTTTACATTTGGCAGTCGTGAACGCCTAAAAATGTCTATAAATAATGTATAATTCTAGATTTTGACACACTCATATGGCGAATTTAAATAAATAATTGTTCAATTTGAATGAAACTTGTTTCTGTTGCAAATTTTCAAATTCACGCCTATTATTTCCTGTTTTATCTTATGTAGCCTGGAGCAGGATTTTCAGAGTTTCTGCTTACGTTGTGTGTTCCTTGTCGCCAGATCACGTTCGTTCCGTATTGCGGATATGTCGTGGATCTCTGGCCGAGCATTTTCCACCTAATATCCACATATTGCCCTTCAATGACCAAGTACTTCCCCCTTCTCTATTTACTTTCATATATGCATCTTCACAATAGTATGCAACTATCTCAAACTATTTCTTCACGCTCGTTTCATCGAGAACATCAAATGAATGGGAAGAGATTCGCCTCGTTTTCGATTTTCATAACCCGCATTCATCAGGCGCACTTAACTATTCAAAGCTTTACCCAATTTCCCACATTTCACTCATTTTTTCGCCTCGTCTGAAAACGGTAAGTGGAATAGTGATAGTCGCGCTCCATTTTCCCATATTTTCCATATAAAAGGGTCATCGAACTCTCAGATCCAGGCGTTTTAGTTCATTTTACCGTATTTTGCAAATCGCATGTTCTCATATAGCATAGAAGGTCATCATTAATTCATTAATATGAGGTTTCAAATCCTTGGCACAGTTTTGTAGGCTCTAATTTCATTTTTCCTAGGATGCTCTGAATATTTACTGAGAATTGGGATAAGTCACGAATCATTTAAATTTACGATCCGACATTCGTTCACACTCTGCCTATTTTTGACCATGAACTGTATCATGATTCATTGAGCTTGAAGAATCTTATTGTGAGTATTCTTAAGCAATTTCCCTATTTCATCTTTTCAATGTCTGTCCAAACTCTATATTTCTGAAATAATTACATTTTTAAAATTTTTACTGTTATTTCACGGAACTTCTGTACATTTTCGCACTTTTCAAAATTCTCAATGTCACTTTCCATGAATCTTGTTTTGAAAATTGCGTTCGCTCGGTTTGCAAACTGTCGGTCGAAATTCGCTAGCTTTCGGTTGGCATTGAGCAAATTGAAAGGCAAGGCGAAAAGACGGTGTGTGAATGTCAAAACGAAGACGAATCAGACATAATCACCTCGAAAAATTCGAATTTCCCTTAACTTCCCCATATTTCCCCAAAACTCACCTATCCTTGGCCGTTCTTTTTCAATTCTTTTCCCTTTTGACTTTCATTCGTATTTTCTTCGGTTTTTATAAGCCGCGATGAGCGTAAAAAGTAGCAAATTGCGATGGGAAATGGAATGAGGAAGAGAGAGAGAGAGAAAATTCCATTCTTCGGGCAAAATGCCCTGTGGAGAGAAAAATGGATGTCACTCTTCGAGATCATGTCAAGCTTGTCTAATGTAACAAAAGAACAGCCAACTCACGACAGAAGCCATTTTCACAGTTCAACTATTCGCTAAAGCATTGTTCAAGTAATCGACAAATTTCGGCCTCCTGTATTCTAACACCCACATCCACGTTTTTTTTTTTCTTTTCCTCTACCTTCCATCCTACCCTCTCCTCAAAAAATGGGTGTGGAATACAAAAGGCCACAAATTTTCAATATTTATTTTTGATAGGTCAGAGACTAAGCTCGATAATTTTTATGCCACGAACCGGATTGTTTGCATAGAATTTTTGTCGGTTTAAACCAGATTTTTTAAACCTGAATTAAGCTAACTGGATTTTGACAGTCTAGTCCCGACTCAAGATCGAATGCAAAATTCGTGATTTTAGGGCGGGACTATTCAAGCTCACATCCGAATAAGCAACCATTAGCGTTGCTTGGAATTATTTCAGGACATTATATTCATTCGTAGTGATTCCATAGCTAAATCAAATGTCTTCCGAGATTTATGGAAGCTTCTTTCTTGAGACTCGCTTTTAATTGGCAGCTTTCATTGAGCCACAACGTCTTCTTTCTTACTCTACTATGCAAATAACAATAACACTGTCCTGTCTTATTTCTTCGTTCTTTAGATCATTAGTCATTTCGTTGCACAATTATTTAACGTTCGATATTAATATAATTCCTTTAGGCTATTTGGAAACCGCGAAACCGCGAGACCACGATACACGAGACATAGGCGAAATAGTATAGAGCTAGGGTAGGGTGTGGAAGATGATAGGCCTTCTTTGTCCACACTATTTCCCAATGTCTCGTGTCTCGTGGTCTCGCGGCTTTCAAGTTGCCCCTATTCCTTTAAATCATTTCAATGAATTTCAGAACCCCATGAGATTGCACCAGTACCTCCAACAATTCGAATGCCTCAATATATTTTTCGCTCTATTAGTTCTAAATCTGAAACGAGTAAGTTATAAAAGAAAAATGCCTAATTTTGATAAACTAATTGACCTTGTATGCCTTTTAGGTAAATGCTTTAATGGATGACGCTAATGAAGTTATCGGGCAACCGAATATTCTCTGCAACGCCGACACAATTGATATGCAATTTAGGACAAAGCGGCAATTCGCCGGTCAGAAGAAATATAAAATAACAAAAAACAAATAAAATATTTCAGGTAAAGTCTACGTGAAAGGCAGTTACAACAAGCCAGAATGTCGCGTGGACTACAGTTCAAAAACCGCCGACGGTAGACCAAAGGGAGGAATCCGACTGAATCATGGAGCTTGCAACATGGACAGGCAGAGAATGGTAAGCTTGCTATCACAGGGTTGAACTTAGAAGATTCTGAGCCACTCGACAATTCGGACTAGCCACAAACATAAATTATAGTTCTTACACAAAAAAAACACATTTTGATTTGCCACAAAATCGAATTCACCACAAAAAATGGGAATTACCGCAAGAAATTCGAATTCTAGAATTTATTTAATCCTATGCTTCAATAATCCACTTTCTTATTTAGATCACCCCCGACGGTATGATGTTCTCGACGGTGTTGATCATCTCTTTCCATCCCCTGTTCGTCACTCGAATGGATAAGGCTTATCACATCAAGTGCATGTACCGCGAGGCCGCCAGAACTGTTACTGCGGCTTTGGATGTTAGGTAAATTCATGAAAAGAGCTTCCAAAGAGAAAGAAAAACGTTCAAGCAACTTGCCAACCGAAGCCGTGCAATCTGATCTGCCAATGCCGACCTGCTCTTACACGATAAGGAGCGATCAGTTGGACGGATCGGTCCTCAAATATGCTCGGGTCGGAGACCAAGTCGTTCACCGATGGGAGTGTAATTCGGGTATATATACTTGAAATGTTCTCGTTTAATTTAATACCAGGGATGTTGACTCGGACCCGACCCGGCGGGTCGAGTTTTCATACTCCATCACGGATAGGGTCGGGTTAGGTTCGGGTCGTAAACTGCTGACCCACCAACATCCCTGTGTTAATACCCTGAACATGATTTTCAGACGAATACGGTCTATTAGTGCACAGCTGCTACGTCGAAGACGGTCAAGGCGAGAAGCAGATGATCATCGATGAAAATGGGTTGGAGAACAATCTGATAAAATCTCATCGTTTTTGCAGGAAGAAGCAAATCTTGAAACCTCAATTTAGTTGCCACACTGACCATCTCCTTCTGGGCGATCCAACCTACGTCGAAGCACTGAACATGGCTTATCGCGAATCGTTCGTCTTCAAATTCGCCGACCGAGTTGCCGTCAGATTCCAATGCGAGATTCGACTGTGTCTGAAGGACGAGGGAGGCTGCGAAGGGATTACTGTAGGATAATACCTTAGAACCTCGAATAGAAGCCTCCTTCTCAGAGTAGAAGATCTTGCGCTTCTATTAGAGGCTCATTGTTCTATGAACAATGACGTAGACTCATAAGCCGGAATTCTTACTTTGCATACTTGTGGAAAACCTGATTTTGCTTAAAGAATTCCGGTTTCATCTCGAATAGCTAGTACGTTTTGATTCCGGTTTTGACAGCAGACAGGGCAAATATTTGAATATTCATGCTCAGAGTGAATTTGTAGCCCCCGATGTGTAACCGAAAAGCACCGCCGACTGAAACGAACAGCATCAGCGATGTGAATCCGTATAGGATGCATGATCAGGTACGATAGCGATGAATCGCTTGAACCCTATCGCCAACGTTAGTTACTCTGCATCAGAAAAACGTTGAAGATAATGGACTTCAAAACTGAGATTCAGACAACTATGAGCATCATTTTAGGACCCTCTTATGGACGGAAACAACACCTATACCATCTCCAACTCCACAACCAATTCCGTATGATCCTCATTCAGTATCTTAGACAATTCAAACCATCCTAGACTTTGTCTATCAAGAGGGCAAAACGTTCCACCGCCATCTTCCGACCGAAGGATGCTGATCTGTACTCACAAACGGTCTACGTTCTCGATGGATCCCAGGAAGGCGAGTCGAACAAGGATGAAGCTGGTTTGTTATTATTGAACTATAAGTTAAACCCGATAATAACCTGAACCATCCAGCTCTTCCACTGACTCACGAATACGTTCCACAAAATGGAGTCTGTCTTGGTCCGACCGGATTGGCTTGGATGGCTACGTTCATGTCACTAGCGCTAATTTCAATCATTTCCGTAGCTATCTTTGTCTTTTACAGGAAGGTTTCAAGGTAATATTTGTATATTTATTAATCTTCAAATCCAATTTCAGCATAACAATTCCAATCGATAAGAGGTCAAACCGAAGTCTATTCTGCTAGAAAATGTTCCTCAAAGTACAACAACAAAAACAAAATTCCACAAAGTTTCGGGTCGATTTATGGCTATATGATGTCCACAAGATTGCTCTGCTGTTAATTCAGCCTTTCAGATACTACAAAATACTGCCTTCTATTTTATAAATTCGAAAATTTGAGACTTTTAAATTTAAACTTGTGAATAGTATTTTCTAACTTTCTCAAATTTTCGATTTAGATGTATTTTACATACATATCGTACAATGGTGACAAAATGATTATTAGCGATTTTTTTTAGATATCTTACGATGTGTATGCATTTATATGTGATTTTTGAATTGTACGTCCGTTGAAATCTACTTACCGAGTGTTTGCCTATTATCACTTTATTGCAATTACTTTCAAAAATGCCCATAAAAGAATCTCTATCTGATCATGAATCTCATATTTTATCGCCCAAATATATATCTTTTTCGCGGATAATTTGTGTATCTATATTTTTGAGGGTGGATTTTTCTCTCCATTTTCTTCCATTACATTCCATTAGTTGGTCATTCAACCTCAATGGATGACAATAAATGTTTATTTATAATAATTCAAAAATATACCAACAAGATAATATCTGTGAATGTCATAGTATATCCGTCATCAATGAAAGTGTGCATGATAAACTATATAGAAAAATTCCAATATGTCTACCTACAAAATCAAATTTATCTGACAATTCATAAATGACGAGATCTATCTTTTCCGCACACTATTTCTCTCTACTGTCTTCCCTTCCCTATCTCTAACTATAGCGTCTTCTCATTTACGAATTGCCAATTTATCTTCGTTCTGCAAGCATGCTCCTGCACGTTGATCACCGAGCATTGTACTTCAATAGTATTTTCTGAATCAGTAAATTTATCGAAATAACAATAATTCAGAAGCAACTCACATTTTACTATCATAACCGTCGATTAGATGCCGAACCAGTTCCACTGGGAATGGGAAGATCACCTATGAAAGGATCAATTTTATTGTCAGAGTAATAATTTATGCAACTAAGGATATAGCTTACCGTTTTATTCTTCTCAGCGCTGAAATTAAAAAATCATTTTTAAGTAATACTTTGTAAAATCTACCTGATACTGTTCAATGTCTGTAGGTATCTCAATTGTAGAGCAATTGGACTTTGAGCGATAACATCCGCGGCCTCGTACAGTGCCATTGACGCTTTCTGCTCTCCTTCTGCAGCGATTACCTAAACCATCCATCCAGCATTAGGCAATTACTATATGACGAGACGCTATAGTTAGAGATAGGGGAGGGTGAGAAAGTAGAGAGAAATACTGTGGGAAAAGATAGTGTCTCGTCATCTCGTAAAATAGCAATTGTTCGAGCATTATTGAAGTTTATAGTAGATCGCTTGAAAAAATTTCGATACTGAGCCATGAAAAATTTGAATAAGACGAGAATAAGATTACGTGTCAAGCTTTCTTTCGCAAAGATATTTTATATCATGGTGAAACATTTTACCAGTTTGAACTAGGTTTTTTATCATAATTATCGTTATTTTGACCTTAGCCCGGGCTTCTCTTGCTGCTTCGGCCTCAGCTGCCATGGCCCTCTGCAGTTGAATCGGCAGCCGAACGTCCTTCACTTCAACTCGCTCGACCTTGACGCCCCAAGGATCTGTGACTTCATCGAGAGCTGCCTGAGAATTCGAAAAGAAAATCAATAAAAAATAGAAGAAAATACCTGCATTTGCTGCGATATTTCGTCTCGACTGCTCAACATTTCGGCAAGTGTTCGCATACCGAGGAAATTACGCAAAGTGGTTTGAGCAAGAAGCTTCGTAGACCTTGTAGCATCTTGAATACAATAATAATCAATATTCTAATTCCAAAGAAGAAATAAAATACCTTCGACATTTAAAACTGAAACTGTAGCATTGGAAATTCGAAAATAGACGACAGCGTCCACTGCAACGGTCACTGAATCTTTCGAGAGAATCTAAAATCGATATTTTAAATCGATTTTTATTTGATACTTTACCTCCTGCGGAGGAACATCGAATGATACAACCCGTAAATCGATTTTCTTGAAGCTGTCGATACAAGGAATAACGAAAAATATGCCGGGTCCTCTCGCAACCGCGCTTTTCAATCGACCCAATCGGAATATCACAACTCTTTCATATTCTTGAACGACCTAATAAAGATTTATCGGTTTCTCGGAAATAAAGACGACAAAAACTCACCTTAATGCACATGAACACTGAAATTGGCAAAGTTACGAAGCATATGATATAACTCAAAACCATCAGAATATAACCACAAACGCTGAACTCGACTTTCTTGGTATCTAAATTGTTTTTTTTCTACAATTTTGAAAAACATTTTACTTACG
Source organism: Diploscapter pachys (assembly GCA_002287525.1). Classification (NCBI taxonomy): domain Eukaryota; kingdom Metazoa; phylum Nematoda; class Chromadorea; order Rhabditida; family Rhabditidae; genus Diploscapter; species Diploscapter pachys. The sequence goes on from LIAE01007361.1 coordinate 83,580, forward strand.
ATCTACCACACGAGATGGCGGTGCTCTGATAGTGCCTTGTCGGGGCAACATCTTTAACTAGTAGAGAAATTTAATTAAATAGTTAGAATGTCGTCAATCTTCAATTGATATAGTTTCAGTTTCAATCCGAATTATCGCATAAAATATGGCTGGCTAATCTGAAAAATCATACTTCAGAAAATTGGGGGGTCTACAGTGAATTTTTAATGGAACACCAAATAAAACGATGCGAAAATGTCTCTGGATTTGGGAGAATCCTGAGAAATTCGAAAACGCAAATAGGAACGGGCGGATAAAGGTCTGAAATGGATAAAGAAAATGGCCAGAAAACGGAAGATTGATGGAGGAAGCTCGAATCTAATTGGAAAAAAGGCCAAGAATTGGGCCAAAGAGCAGGTCCTATCAAGCGTGAGCAAAATTCCTCCGTCCCAGATTTTCGATGGTTTTTCGTCCCCTTTCGTCTACGTCCTAAACTTGAAACAAATGATCCGTCCCCCGTTTTCGAAGTAGTGAATTTTACTCATGCCTAGACCCTACTCAGGCCGCAAAATTCATCTTTAGAATGTCGTATATCGATTTGGCTTCCTTATTTCCTTCTTCATTCCTTTCAATTCCCAAAATGCCAATTCCACCATGACAATGCCCAAAAGTGAACGAAGAGGGAAAATAAGTTTAAATCCGAAAAAAATAAAATTGGAGAGAAAACTTGAAGGTTCTCGGAAAATATGAGGATGGGCTAAGAATCTCACTTGAACTTTATTCAACATATGACGGCTAACTTTAAAGTCTAACTGCAGCCTCAAATGTAATTGAAGCTTGAACTTATTTATAGCAGGCATGAAAAATCGATTTTACTTATATTCCAAAAATTTGCAATAGATGTAAAAATGAATCGATATTTCACGAGTTTCGAATGAATGAAAGAAAACAAAAAGACAATTGAATGCGCGAGGAGAATTGCTCGAAGAAAGAGGGAAAATAAAAACGACTGCTCCTGAAATGGAAGTGCGGAGAAAGGAGGGAAGAAGAGAAATGTTAGAGAAAGGTAGGGGAGGGACTCGAATTAGATGGCATCTGCTGTAGCTTCTGACTGACTGGATGGCTCGTGACCAAAACGCATTTCAAATTCCGACAACATTTCGATTTTGGCATTTCAAATTCTGGAACTCGCTCAAACGCGCACACACTCAACTCTATCTCACATAAACTATATGGTAATTTCATATTTCATGAGCATCAATCATTCAGAATTAGGCATTTTAATAATCTATTGCCCTCGAATTATATTTTTAAGAAAAAATCGTCACTCAATTTTCCCTCATCAAACAAAACTATGAAAATTTCATTTCAGGAAATATATCTTGCTCCAAAATTCGAAAATACGCATAAAATCATCAACATGACTGACACGTGAAAATGGGAATTACGTCTTCTGCCAGAAAAGCCATACATATTCCTAAATAGCTACACATATATTATTTTTCATCTTATTTCATGTCTCTTTCCAACAACAATAAGTGCAAAAGAGGGCATCTTTAAGTTGCACCATCTTTTCCTTCTCCTTACTACTCACTAAATAGTTGAAGAGCACGCTCCTTCAAAAGGTCTCGAAGGTCTGCACACGAGTCTTTGAAGGCTTGGAAATATCCGTAAAAAGCGCGGATAGACGGAATAAAAGGGGCTAAAAGATGCAGAGGAAATCTCGCCGGGATAAAAAAGGCTCCGAAAATTTATGCAGATAAAATAATAAGTCAGTCAACGGGATCGTAAAGGCGAAGGCGAAAGATGAATTCACCGCGAGAGAGCAATTGCTGCAAATTGAAGTCGTCTAATATGGAAAAAGAAGAGAATTTGCCCCCTGGAAAGAGAGGAGAGGAGGCAATTAAAAATGGGAAAGAGTAGCGAAAAGATCGAAAAGATAGAGCCGGAACGACCAGAAAGGGTGAAAATGAAAATGCAAACTCCCGAAGTTGAAGGAATGAAGTCTTGAGAGAATATCCAGAAAATGTCTGATCAAACTCCACAAAAATTCCACTGCGGGATGAGAGTAGAATAAAGTTGGAACAATCCTGAGCAAATGAATAAAAGATCTTATGAAGAATGGTGTATCAGAAATAGTCGTAAGGTTAATTAACAGAATGTCCAAACCCTACTTCACAAAAATTCTTCTCAAAGCCAACTTAAACTTCAGATTAGAGTAGAGTAGAGTGGAGATGAGTATGGTACAATCCTCAATGAACGAGTAAAAAAGGTCTCATGAAGAATAGGGAATCAAAAATAGTCGAGAGGATTAATTAAATAAAAAACAGGAAACAATGGCAAGATATGTATATCCATTTCTGGACAAGATAATTCGCATCCAAGACACAAGACAGGCTTGAAAGTGGCAAGGAAACGAGAAAAAGTCATCTGCAACTTTGTGCTCGTTTCCAAAAATGTCTCTTGTTGGTGGAGTAGGCAACTTTTCTCCTAAAATAATAATTACTTTCCTCCTCGCGTTTTCGGCTGCCTCTGCCACACACAAAACGATTACTTTGACGGGCATATTTCCTAAAGGGATGATGAAGTAGCAGTCGAGATAGTATAGAAAATAAAGATGGGGGAAAAGAAAAGGGAGTAAGACGAGAAGAGCTCAAAAGAGAAAGGAGAAGGGGATAATTGTGGAGGCTCAAATTCTCGTGTAAACGTTGAATTTGGCCTCGGCAAGAAAGTGTAAAGATTGCAATTCTATGCGCGAAATTTTAGCGAAAATATCACTTTTCCTTTAAAATAGGCTATTGCCGATTAAATTTACGAAAATACCCTTACGAAACTTGCAAAAAAATATCATTTTCTGGCGAAAGATACGATGAAAGTGTCTGCTGAATTCGGTAGGGAATATAGGAATTATTTTGGTGGTGGTCGTCGTCGGTGGAAGTAAATCTATTTCCTGGTGTAACGATCGAAGAAGAAGAAGAAGCGTGCGCACGCTATTTCAGGAGAAAAGTGGCCACGCGTTCAAATATGAGAGGATCATTTCGGGACGTTACAAACCGAAAAAAAACCCAGTAGTAGATATTGGAACAAAAACTCTGGCCTATGATACTTTTTTTACAAATCAAACTCGGATTTCTGAATTTCAGACCTAAAAATAAGAAAAGTCAAAAAGCGATAGAATATGCTCTTATTCTCGACTAACATTGTTTCCCTTAGAGAATTGTCTCTTCTTCTTTCTTTGAATCCATTTTCGGTAAACAAACCCTGCCTTCGTCCAAAATTCTCTTGCCTTTGGCAAAATGTGACTCTTCTCAGTGTACATACCCATCGCATAAATTATTCATTACCGCAAGAATCTTGGGCATTTCTAATTTTTGAAGCCGAAATCTCGAGAAGTATTATTTTATTTATCTCTGTATGAATATCTTAGCTTATATAATAGAATTTAGCAATGTAAACAAGTAGTAAAAGTGTCATTGAGTAGCAAAAATACCTATAACATATAATTTAAAGATTTCCGATGTTTGCCACTCAACGACTATATAGCAATATTTAACGTCATTGTCATCGAGCAATATTTACCGGTTTTATGAGTTCAACAAATCAGATCGGATAAATTACTGTTATCTGAAAGAATGAAAGAAGGAGTATAAAACATGAAAAATGAGAAACGAAACCAAAGCGGAATTTGGATGTGAAAAGGTAGCAAACTGATGAATAGAAAATGTGCAAATAAATGATTTACTCATGTGGAATATGCTCTATTGCCAATTTATAAAGTCAAAACTCCCAGAATTTTACATTTAACAAAGTATATTCTACATACGTGAGCGCGAAGCTATTTTCGTGTCTTTGTGTATCGACTAAAAAGCGGAATATCTTAATAGATTTGAGGAAAGAAGTACGAACAGAAATTTTGACAAATGCGACACGGAATCAAAAATGCGAGAGTGCGATTTTTTGACATAAAGGTAGCGCGATGGCTATAAAAATGACAGGCTTTCATTGAGATTTGTGATTTGGGATGGATAATGAAATCTGAGGGGGAATGGAGAAGGGTGAGGGAGGGAAAGGAGAAGGAGAAGGAGACAAAGTGATAGATGATGGCCAATGCAGGCAGAAGCTTAGAAGCGAAGAAAGAGACAACTCAACACAATTTCCTGACAGCCTGCACATGCAACTCAAGGGCAGGATGGCGACAAGAAGAAATGATGATGATCATCATCAAAAAGGGGCGGAGTAAGGAATTCCTTATAAAAGAAACATTTCGAATTATTATCCAGAGACAATTCCATTAAGTCGATTATTTGGCAAAAGGGAATTTCGAAAATTTCTGAAACCTACGAGAGCACCATTCAACTGAAAGAGGTAACATGTCAAGAAGAAATGAAAATATCATTAAAAAAGGGCGGAATCAAAGGAATTCATTCCTTTATAGAAGTGGAGAGAGCCATAAAATGCAAATAATTTCCAAGGGAATCGCAGAACGAATCGTTAATTATGTAGTCCGCTCCATTCTCTCGCAAGGGAGTCCTCGTTTTAGTGATACTTTATGGCCGGCTTCCTGAAAATGTACTAATTGAGATACGACGAAACATTGAAGGCGATGCTACAATTTGGCCTATAAAAATTCTAATTACACTCCTAAAGTTTTTCAAATAAGCCAGATCGAAATCTTTGCGCATGTATAAAATTTGAAATGGATCCTACAAATTTTATCCCTAGAAATTTTGTCATGGAAAAATCTAATTTTCACTCCGCTAAATTAAAAAAAAAACCAATCTAAAATCTCAGCGTAGCAATTTCGATTTGAAAGCGATAGCAGGGCTTTATTCTATTTTTCAAAAATCGAAAAAAGCTAGTCTTTCACTCTTAAAAGTGATCTAATTATTGCCAGTGAGCGATAAATTGAGACGTAATAAATAATGCGCACAAATTCGAATATGCAAAACATGCATTACGTATTTATAAATTTTCGTCTGACTTATTCCTTGAAAATGATGCAATAACGTAAAGTCAGCTGTAAACAACGTGCTAATTACCGCGCATAGTATATTCGTGCAATTTATTTCGTCTCAAGTAATCAGTCATTGGCAATAACAAATCTTCTAATTTCTGAACAGTTGTCTGGATTTCTAAGCCAAGTGTCATGCTTTTCTACTAAACTTACTCAATGAAGTCAACTCTCATAACTTTAGTGCGTAACTTTATAGTTTCCGTTTTTCTTTAATTAATGAAAGATAGTACTTATAGTTTACAAATAGTGCAATATTTTTTAAAGAAAAGGCCCTACTTATTCCCGTAGAAGAATCGTTTCACCAAATCCAACGGATAAGGAAATATCACCGTATTGTTCTTCTCTGATGATATGGAGTTGAGGGTTTGAAGGTACCTGAAAAATATGATCAATTTATTTTTTTGAAAACCTATAATCTTTCCATGCTATCAATTGATCGAAATCAAACTTTGGAATTGTGACACAAAATTTAGAAAAAAAAAATTAGCGCAAGACATGAAAGATTCTGGTGATAAGTATACACTTGTGATAACAATTGGTCGATATCAAATGGTAATTACGAAATTGCGGAGTTCTATAGTTAGAGCTAAACAAGAGGGTGACATTTGAAAGAAATAGTGTGGAAAAGGCACGCACTCCGCCATATAGTAATTGTCATATCAAGTATAAAAGACGAAATT
>LIAE01007361.1:89272-116096 GCA_002287525.1 Diploscapter pachys
TTCGGCTGCAATGATTTTCGCACGAGCTTCTCGAGCCGCTTCGGCTTCGGCTGCCATCGCTCGTTGTAGCTAAATTTGAACTTTTAGAAATTTATTTTATGTTAAAATTGTATGTCTTCTCTAATCCTACAATTTAGTATAATATATTCAAACAAAATCAGCTCTGTGTATGTAATCGAGAAGCTTGCATATCCGTTTGTAATTTGAGTAATGTGAGCAAATCCGAGGAATGCTCGCTTGCCTGATGAGGAAGTCGCACGTCCTTCACCTCGACACGTTCCACTTTTACGCCCCAGGGCTCGGTTGTTTCGTCGAGTGTGGACTGAAAATTTGCGATTACTTCATGAAAATTAGAACTTTTCTGAGATATATTTAAACTTATGTTTTAATGGCCAAAATATTTCCAAAACAATGAAAGTATAGCAATGTGTTTTGTTGTAAAGTTTCATTTTTACCTGCATTTGTAACGAAATTGCTTCTCGATCAGATAGCATTTCTGCTAGAGTCTTTGTTCCGAGAATATTTCTCAAAGTTGTTTGAGCTAGCAATTTTGTAGATCGTGAGGCGTCTTCCACATTTATCACCTAAGAAATACCAACAATTAATTAAATACTACTAATAAGTAATACTAAAATCTCGCAACCTAGAGATACAGTATGCAAAAGAGAATCTCTCTACTCTCCTTTTATCCAACATATTGTCAATGACTGATTACTTGGGACGAAATAAATTGAATGAATATACGATGCGCGCTATTTGCATTATACTTTACAATACTAAATCATTTTCAAGGAATAAGTCCGACGACTATTTATAAATACGCAATGCACACACTGCATATTCGGATTTGTGCATCATTTATTCCGTCTCAAGTTGTCGGTCACTGACAATACTATTTCGTCAAACTGAGATTGCAAGAGTTCAGAGAATATCCTACCGAAATTGTAGCGTTCGAAATTCGGAAGTAGACGACGGCATCGACGGCGACTGTCACGGAATCCTTCGAAAGCAGCTCTTGTGGGGGCACTTCAAAGGACACGACCCGAAGGTCGATCTTCTTGAAAGAATCGATGCAAGGAATGATGAAGAAGAGGCCCGGCCCTCGGGCGCCGCCGCGCTTCACTCGACCCAACCGAAAGATCACGGCTCTTTCGTACTCTTGAACGACCTAAATTTGGAAATTTTTTGAACGCAGTACATAATTTTAAATTCAATTTTAACAACTCCTTTATCTTTGAACAACAACGAAAATTATAAATATTTTGAATCATTGAAGAATTTTCACATATTTGTTTCATCGCAATCAATTCTCTATAACTTGTTTTTGGCTGAAAGAGAAGAATTGCTAATGGCCGAGTTAGGAAAATTGACTATCATTGTGTGCCCATGCATATATACTCGAAGGCACCCCTTTCTATTGTCGAAAAAACAAGGTTTTTTTCAGAAATAGAAATTTAGTGCAGATTTTAAGTTTTTAAAAAATACCTTGATGCATAGCCAAATTGAGATTGGGAGTGTAAGGAATGCAAAAATGAATGCGATGATCGTGACCAACCAAGAGCACACCGAGAAGTCCGCATCAGATGTTACTGAAATAAGGATACCAGTAAAAATTTAAAAAAAGAAAGAAAGAAAAAACTACTCGTGACTGCTAAATGACGGAACCGACGGAATGATGGAATCCAATACTCGAAAAAAGAAAGTGCGAAAAAGTGTCAGAAGAAAAGAGCTTCGTCATTCCGACGTTCCACCTAGTTCAGTCATATTGCAGTTGCTAATTCTGCTCCATTACTAAAAATTGGCATTAGAGCAGACTTTCATGCTTTTTCTTGTAGTGCACTTTTCCACGTACGATCAAGTATCCTTTTCGGAGGTGCTCTTCCACTCGTCGTCTTTCGTGGCTGTTGGGGCATCCACTCGACGTGGGGTGATAAGTGCTCGAGGTCAAACTCCTAAAATTACCCATTGAAGAAAGACGGTTTTAGACGATACTGTATCCATGTGTTTAGAAAATTAGCATATTACCATTTCGCGAAATTCGAATACGAATGAGAATGGAACGGCTATGTGTATGTGTGTGTGTAATTGGGCTTTAGCCAGAAGTGTTGAAAATAGAGATTAACAAGTACAAAACGAATACAAAGCGGGGCTCTGTGGCTGTGACCAGTGTAATGGATGCAAACGAGGGCGAGAAACCAAAAGGGGAAACCAAGAAGTCGAAAAGAGCGTGACACAGAGATGCAAAGACTGGCTACCAAGTCAGAGAGAGTCGGACAATAGATAATGAGACAGACGGAGAGGGAAATTCGCACGCTAGAATGAAAGGGAGCTGGAGGCCAGAGCTGTGAATGAGTCGAATGCGATTGGGTTGGAAGAGTAAAGTAGCCGGAAGATTAGCTGGATAAGCTGATAATTGGTAGTTCTTCTTGGGGGCTTATTTGAAAGGGTTTTTTCGCAGCTGTATTTTTTAAACCTGTGTTCTGAAAGGATATCAGTGAGGGTGCCGTTATCAAAAATTTTACAACCTGTCGAACAAGCCTTTCTTGGGAAAACCTTCCCTTTTCCTTTTTTATTAAAACTATTCCGTTCCAAATCCGTACGAACTTCAACAAAATTCAATGATCTAAAATCGCGGGTTGGATAAGTAAAGTAAAGCTGAGCGAAAAGTGATAGTTGATGGGTTTGATGATAAACGGCTCAAAGAGCCACTTACCTGGGGAGATAGCAAATGTCACAACATTTGGTCTAAAGAAGATCATATTACTTTTACAAGCGCAAAATCTTAGGGATGACGTTTGTTAACTAACAGCCTTGTATGATTTTAGATGCATTGAGATCTATCCAAGTTTTGCAAGAAAATATTATTTTCAGGAAAAAACATGGAAAAGGCATATGTGTCGGTGAAGGTTGAATTTTTTCACTTCCTGGCAAAATGCCTTCCTCCTCTTTGTCGCTTGGTTTGCGCGTTTCAAAAATGTTCAGGCCAAGGCATATAAATTGTAGGAATTTCGTTGGAGTATTATCGAAATAGAAAGAAGTTTGTAGATCGATTAAAGGCTAAAAATATAACTATAGCTATTCTGCTATTTTATTTTCATTAGTAGCGCTAGTTGTTTCTCGGATATCACCTTTTCTGCCATTTCTAGCCTTCCTCTTGTCTCTTGCCTCTCGACTCCAAATTAATTTCATCTATTTGGTGGTTTGTCGCCTTAGGCCTTAGGCTTCTGCTCAACAGCAGCATTCTCCCCTCCCCTTTCCACACTCCCTTTCTCTTGCCCAATTTGGTCAGTAACGCTCTAACTCTCAAAGCCTAACCAGTTTACTTGCATGAAGTCAATAGACAAAGCACACAATACATAAAGGATATTTTCAAATACAAACAATATATCATTGGCTAATTGGCTAAAATTCAGTAGGTGGGTGAAAAATTTGAATTCAATGATTGTCTACTAAAATATGATATAGAATAAATGAAATCGAATGGCAGTTTAGAGTAAATAATTAGAAAATTTAGACTGAGATTGATGATATTTATCACAAATTTTCCATCTATTACGACTCTCGATTTTTCAAGCTAAAATGAACATTTTCCGCTTCAACTGAAAATAAAAAATGCCGTTTAATTACGATGAAATGCGGATAAATGAGGGGCGATTAACGCTTCAACGCAGTCCTAGAGAACACGATCGTCGGAAGGCCCTTGCAACCTCTTACCCCCAGTATATTTTATTAACAAATTTTCATCTTCGGCTCTTTATTAACCAACAAACTCATTTTTGCAACCTGGTATTGCAACTATAATATAATATCGCTCCTGCGACCCACCATCCTCTATAGTTTATTTTCGTTTGACGAAAGTGCTCCCTAGATCTGTTTTCGAGTAAAAAAGAAATTACAACTTATGACAAAATAGTAGGACGGATCTCTGGACACATTTGTTGATAGAGACTGGCCATTCTGGGAGCATTACTGGGGACCCTTTTGAGGGGAGCATTCGTTAGTATGTAGATGAGCTATTGACAAGCAAGGCGACGATTAATGAGAAATGACAGAATTAGGGAAAGAGGCAGCAATATCGAGCACACACAAAACTAGTGATGGATACTGAATAACGAAGCCACTCGGGAGGGGGGTAAAAAGGAATCTGGAAGGCCTAACTTAAACCCTAATCCATAAGGATTACTTTCATCTGAACCACAATGCACACAAAATTCCCCCTACCCCACACACACTCAAAAACAGCTCTATCAACTGAATATATGTACATTTTGGACATATTGTCAGTTTTCAAAGAGAATCGAGCTCTAAGAGGTATATACAAACCTATGAATTTCTGGTAAAGCACGACTTATTTACTCAAATCCAGCAGAAATGAGCCTTGATAAATTGCTGGACTAATTAAGTAAAGGTCCAAAGGCAAGTGAAAGACGCCAGTATTTTCATTAAAAAAACTTGGTTAGAATAAAAGCGTGTTTGGCATGCTAAAGCGAATTGGCAAGAAACTTATTCCTGCGGGAATATTCAGAGCTGTTTCGCGAAGATCTATGCGCGTTACTTTTAAACAAACAAGATGCTAAGGAAGTCTCTGATAGACTTCTCAAAACGCGCGACCCGCAGGAAAATCGTATGGGATATCGAGCGAGTAAAAGAGGATACCTTCTTAATCTCTCTCGATAAGATATGCTATTTTTTCTCCGGGTCGCGTGTTTTGAAAAGTCTGATCTCTGAAAGGCCGAAAGAAAAAGTGCAGATAGGTTTTCTTGGTAAAATGAGTTAATCATCAACTGCGAGTTGCACGTTGCATTAGAGTTGAAAGTGAGTGCTTGAAATGAGCAAAAACGAGTGCGCCGGGAAACGCGAAATTCGGCGCAAACTGACAGCCATTTTCAAGCGCTCTTGGGACTCTCCCTGCTCTTCACAAGTAGGGGTCGGCTTCGAGGCCCAAGACCCAGGGGAGCCATCTCTTTTGCCAAGGCACAGCTTCCCTCTATAAGCACTGCTCAAGCAGAGGAAATAGCGTAATTACCCAGTTGAATGGCAGGTTAAAGTTGAGTGCCACAACATAGTAGAATGAGAATATAAACAGAGGCTCGAAAATCGACTCCAATGCAAAATTTAGCAATGGAGCAGACTTTTATATCGACATAATAATTTATCCAAATAATGGGAAATCTGAGAGCGAAATATTCTGAAAGGCTGCAAGCCAGGCAATGAAGACTACGAAGGAATGACAAAGACAGGGATAGAGATAGGACCTGGACGCAGAGAAGGAGGGGGCTTGAGGATCCGATTACCGCTACATCATATTTTAAACAACAACACTTTTTGAGGACAGGCTTGTTTAGATCACAGCAACGATAAGGAGACTATGAATATTGAGAATTTTCGAGCACCGATCCTCATGTAGGAAATTTGCTGGAATCTTGAACCACCCCGTGACTTCATGGTAATATCAACAGATGAAGCTAAAAATGATACATAAAAATAAAACCTACTGAAAAAGTATGAGATGATATGCAAGAAAACTACTGAAATCACTATCTCTAACCTCATCAGAGCCCGAATCCCCGCGAACTCTTTGCACATTACAGCTCCTTCTTCCTCTTCTACTTTCACAATCCTCTCCGCCCTCCCCCCATTTGATTCAATTCCCTTTGTCGGTAGCCTTCAATTCTCATTCTGTTTCGATGAAAGGAGAAGGGAACGAGAATAAAGTCGATTTTCTCGCCTTAGACTCAGGATGAGCTCTTAGTTGACACGACGAATGATGCCGAATGATGAAGTCTACCCATAGATATACCGAAAGTGTTACCTTTACCACACCTTAGATTAAAAAAAGAAAAAGAAAACCGTTCCCTACCGGTGGGTGAACGTCTGCAATAATGAAAGAAAAATGAATTAATTCAGTTTCATCACACCAGCTAAAATCTTTATTTCTCAATATTATGATACTCCGTTTTCGAACTGGTCATATTTTCTTCGAATTTCTGTCAATACGCCGGATCTTTTCTGAGAGTCTCGAGACTTTTCCTGAACGTCTGACTGTCAAAGTCTTCGCATCGCATACTTTCTGCAGGTCGTTGGCTATACGGTGGGTCGCATCTGAAGTGAGAAAATTAAAAACAAAAAAACGAAAGATAACCTACCTCTGATAAGTGCAAACCGCCGGCTGATTGGCGTCATTCTGCTCCTTCTTCATCCTGCTGCAGGCTCCTGTCATCGAGAAGATTTCGCAGGTCTCGAGTAACTGAAACGCTTTAGAAAATATTCCCAATCATCATCATAAAAAAACCAAAACAGATACCCTTGGAGCTTAGATTTATGGGCAATTTGTATTTGTCGTGCGTTATTCTAGTGAACCTCGTGATGGCATGGCCTACTTTTTCCACGCTATTTCTTCTTACCTTCACCCTTACCCTATATTATCTATAGCTCACGTCATCACCGACATTTACTAGAAAGGCTCACGACATTTCGTCATCACGACAAATACAGGCGCCGGATTTATGCAATTGTTTAAAACTCACATGAAACGAACTATGAGAAGTACTGTAGCTCTGCACCATAGGCTGGGATTGTCGCTGCATTTGATAGGAAGTCTGATATTGGCGATGGCTAACGGCCGGGGCTGGCTGGACCTGCATTTGCGCCATCGGCATTGGTTGAGGCTGGTGGTTGAATTCCTGCTGAAAGTTGCACCAAATAAGTTCATTCATTTAATTCTTGAATTTTAAAAATTAACATACGTTTTTTTTCTTAATCTTATCTGATAAAAGAGATAGTGAAGGAGCATCGAATTCGAATGATGCTAATTTTGGAGGTTCTCAAGTAAATATTGGATGGTAAAGTGTTTTAGTTTATCATCCACCTTGAACGAATGCTGAAAATTGTGCTCGAACTTGGTGTTACTCGACATTTCCGACTTGAATTCGAAGTTCTGTGGCGAGGGCGAAGAAAATACAGCGAAAATCAGGCAGAAAACAGCTATTGTAGATAAGAGTGACGGCATTCTGAAGCAGAGCTGGTATTGGTAGGTATCCCAGAATCTGCTCGATCTGAAAATTCGCCTGATTTTTAAAGTGGCAAGTGGGCGTGTTAAAGTCAGGAGATGCTCGTCATTCATTTCATTAAAAACTGTTCAACTATGAGCAGGAAACAGCATTTGAAATGTAATAAAACAGAAACGGGAACAAATGCTCAGTCATTTTTCGAAAAAAAAATCGTAGTCTGAAGATAAAGTTTGCAGGAAAAAATAGTTGGAAATTATGTGAACGGGAAGCGCGAAATAGTCGAATAGAGCAGAAACAGCTGAAAATTGCGTTTGGTCTGAAATGATTGATTGAAATAAATCACAAGAGCAGAGGGCATAAGGTTAGGTTAACGGACGGAGCGAAGGGGGAAAGTGGAAGTGTAATAGATTTTTATCAATGCACGCATCATCAAGCAGATGGATGAATACTATTTGAAAAAACCACTTCTCATTCATTTGCACCTTCGCGCTGTGATAATAGCAAAAACCATCTAGCAGAACAAAATACAACATAAATTATCAAATATCTGGTCGGATCATTCAATAGCATTTATTCGAACAAGCAAAATAAATTATTTCAGGTTCAGAAATCTCATTATTTTAAAGTAACTTTGAATAGATCAATTAGCGGTGAAGAGTAAGGGAATTTATGCAGAATAATGAAACAGGAAATGTTCATGATCGAATAGGTTAGTTTGGCAAAGCGAAATGCTTTCACAAAAGTGCAGTTTGCAAAGATAAAACTCTCGACTCTATTTCATTTCATTAACTGTGTTATTTCTTTGAAGCTTGGAGCTCATGATTTTGCGTTGGCTTGAATTTAATATTCAAAGATGATTATCACACGAAGCACTGAGGTAGTGTGTAAATTGGGGAAAAGCATTTAAAAATGTGAACACAAACACTGCGAAACCAATTAATAGTTTTCATGATTCACGTGAATGGAAATGAGCAAGTCTGATAAACCATGCAATTGGAATGTTGATTTTGTAATTTTCCGACTTCAACGCAAGTAATTCTCCCCTTGGCTTAAAAGGAAATTCTTCTAGAGGTATACAGTGTGACTTCAGTAGATAGGACTAGAGATAGAGATCACAAGACTGACTCATAAGATCGGTTTCCAGCCTTTCAGCTTCCTTTTGGCTTATGCATATCGACCTATAGAATTTACAGGTCACAAAGAAGTGAATTAAAATGATAAAATATAATGCAACAACAGTTAGGGCATGACTTAATATGATAATCTCACATTATCACATTGCATATCTCACCCTCGATCTCTATAAATATCTCATTCTATCAGTTAATAAACGTTTTCGCTCGCATTTTGGTATACTTTCTAAACCTCTACACAGTACACATACTTCATCTACATCTCTGTGGGTAGCAGTACTTAGCTAGGATTAAAATTTTTCAAATTGTAAACTGTCATAGATTTAGTGATTTTCATTTTAAAAAAATTTTAGCCACCAAATAGGGTAAATTTAATTCATAAGATGTTTAAAAATCAATTTTAAGGAATCTGAAAGGAATAGGGAGAAGCGAAATAGATCGACTAACAAAAGCACAGAGGACTTAAGAAGAGCTACTGAGAAACTAGAGGGGACAACTCTCTCTCTGAGTTTCCCGCTTCGGAATGCTCGCCAGAACGTCACAAGGCTTGATAGATTCCCTCTCGAATTGATCGTTTTGAACCGCCTTCAATAGCCTAAATATGATTTCATGAATGGCCATTTCCTTCTTCGCTTAGATAAGAATCTGTTTGAATTGCTCGTTCATTCGAGGAATTTTGTAGTTATTTTGTCAATTTTAATACTTTTAAATTAGAAATCAGTCTAACCTGTCGATCCAGTATAATTGAAGCTCTCGCTTTTTCTCATCACTCCATACCGGAAGCACAGTGGGCCAAGTGTCGTCGCCTCTCTAAATATTTACTTATTCTCAACTAAATTTCAACAATAATTAGTGTTTCTATATGATTCCTAAAGCAACCATTTTGAATTTGAAGAAATAATGACATGAAACTATGAAACTTTTGTTATTATTTTTAAACACGATTTAAAAAGTAGATTTGGTAATTTTTTTCTCAACCGATGAAAATTGCATTATTCGAGCCGCTTGAAAATATGAAATCGATGGCTAATAGAAAAAGGCACCGGGACACCGGGACACCAATTAGAAAAAGGCACCGGCTTTTTTCTTTTCCTATCTTTCCTCCCCATACTATTTCTTAGAAAACCCGGTGCCTTTTTCTAACTGGTGTCCCGGTGTCCCGGTGCCTTTTTCTAGGAGCCAAATCGATGTTAAATTCTCATTAAAATTGTGTCTCAAGTTATGGCCTGAAATATGAAAGACTTTGATCTCGAAAATTCGCATTTTTGCAAAACGATCACTGCTAATACTTCAAATGAAATCCCAGCATAATTTGCGAATGTTTTGGCTATCTATTGCAAAAAATTGCAATAATTTTGGACGTAAAACCAGAAAGCTATTTAAAAACAAACTAGGGAGATAGACTTCAAATATCCTCTATAATGAAAGTCATACGCGGCAGTTGGTAGCTGTAGAACCGATCGATGAGTTAATCAGAGCCCACTCGGCGGCGATGTGCTGCTTCTCCGATAGCTTGCCTGTGTCATTTGAATGAAGTCGTTGCAGAAAGTCGCAAAAAGCCTACCGATTTCGAGGACCAACGTGTTGGCTCCTAATTTCCCGACTTCGATGAGCCGCTCACACTTCGGAACGTTACTGATACTGGCCCTCTTGAAGTCGTTCTTGTCTTCGAGGGTGTCGAAGAGCTTGGCTTCTCGGCCATGATCGTACATACGCCTTTGACGACCCTGAGATTTTCCGAATTGAAATTTCAATGTTATCGTAGATTTCTCACCTTTTTTTTCTCGTTTAGCTTTGCCCCGAAGTATATCGACGCATTCTGGCACGTCGCAAGACTGGCTTCTTGTCTAGCTTCTGGTATTTCTTTCGAATCACTCAACCAATAGATGCTAGATTGGTCGTTACGGACCTTTCTAGTCAGCTAAATAATAATGAAACTGTCTACAAAAATTAATATATTTTAAAAACCTCATTATGCCATTGCTCGCCTTTTTTGATTTTTTCGGGATCGGCCATATCCTGAATATCCTTTTCCAGCTTTGCACGAGCCAGTTGTCGTCTCCTCTCCACTTTATTGCGTTGTTCCTCGATATTCATATCGTTGGAAACCTTTCCCGTCACTCCTTTGATGTCGAGTGTCTTGACTGGCTTGTAGCCATTATTCTTCAGCTTCTCCGACAGGCTTAATTTTGTACTTGTTATTATTTTACCAAGATGAGATTTAAACCTACATGTTGAAGAAGTGGATGCCAACAGCTCTCTTCTTTGTATTTTTCCATTTTATTGTTGTTGGCCATTCACCACGTTGTTCATTAGTAATGCCGAACGGCATAAGCGCGGCTATGAGACTGGCCTCGGCAGTGTTCTGTAGCTCTGCCGATTCGACTTCTAAAAATATTTTTTTCCTGTAATTTACATGAAACGCCTACCAATGACAACCTTGTATATCGGATCTTCTTTTTCGCTAAGAATAGATGCCATTAGCCTCTTATATTTTTTCTCATGTTCTCCATCGTAGTCGTTGACGAACTCGTATGCGGCATCGATAGGGTCCATAATATCGTTCTGGAAAAAAAATAAATATTAAAACGAGCTGAAGTACTCCTACGTCGTGTATAAAGTGTTCGAGAGCGTTTCGAAGATCCCGGCTGCAATGGGCACTCGGACGATTCTAAATAGTGCTAATTCTTAATTATATGCATTAAAACTGACTTCTCTAAGAATTAATTTTTTAATAGGAGGTCCAAATTGGGCTTTAGTCTGAGCCCAATTTAGTTGTTAGGGAAGTCCACTCTTAAGGTAATTCTTACCGACAGGCCTTTACCAATATAAATGATCGGATCAGTCAGGATTTTGTCGAAGTCGCTCTGCTCGAGAAGTTCACGGAGATGTTGGCCGTCGACCAGTGCGTAGATCTTGTGTTTTTCTTTGATCTCCGTCTTCTCCTTTATCTAAAATTGATATTCTTAGCTTTTTCCGATATCCTATGGTCTAAAGCGCGTTTTCTTATTATATAATATGATTTGATAAAGAAGGGATACGAAGGAAAAGCTTATATATTTCAATAGATCTATTGGAAATTATTACTTTCTCCACTATCTGCGCGCCCAAATCAATGAATTTCTTGTCCACGAGGTGGTTCTTCAGCAGGTTGTGATAGTGGCCGGGGAGGTCGTAGACGTTCCCACTTGTTAGCATGGCCTCGAGGATGACAGGCTTGAGCTTGTTTGTTGTCCAGGTCTATACAATTATTCAACTTTTAGAGATTATTATTTTAACTTATACCTTCGTCGTCCACTCCGAATTCATTTTTGAGAAGTGGTCGGCTATCGTCTAAAATTTCTAATAAAGCTAGATTAAAGGTCCTTCATTTTTCAATTTCTCTTGTATTTCAGCATCTTGTTTTCTTTGAAATTTTATCTTCTAAATATAGTATTCTCACTTGAATAGAGTTTGGGTCTTCGAAGTTCAGCGAAGCTCCACAATGGCGGCACCTCACTAAGCCGTCATCTGGAATCTTGAACAAATCGACAGTCTGAAAATATGCAACTGATCTAAAAATTCTCATTCTATGTTATTGCATCAACTTACATCGGCTTCGAGGGCATTCAATTTTTCCTGTATTTGCTCTCTCCAGTTCTAAATTTATTCTCGAAATTTATTAAAAATTTCGTTTACATACGTCCACGATGATTTTAGGCAGTTTGGTTATGAAACCTTCGTCGTCGAAGATCTTCAGAACGATATTCCTGACAGGCTCGAAGGGCCAGTCCTAAAATTGAATATGTTTCATCCGAAAAAGGTTGTGCAGTAATTTGCTAATGTCATGTTTCACATTTTTAGATATCTTTTCATGAAAGTTTTAACATTTGTATTCTTGGGAAAAAAATTCTCAAAATCATCGAAATTCCGGCTCACCCCTGTTGGGAAACATAGATAGCCTATTGAAAGGGTTATTGAGAAATAACAAATCCAGTGACTTTATGAGAGAGGATGTTGTAACGAGTAAACATTTGAAACTTGCATTCATATTATCAATAAAACCATCTTTCCAGCTCGGATATTTTTCCTTGTCCATCTTTTTGCAGCTCTTCCGGTAATGATTTCTGCCATCCTCACACTTGTTGTAGCCTTTATTGCATTCTTTGCAGATAAAACGGTATTGGTGGCCGTTAACCTCGTCCTCGTAGAAGTGCTTGGCGATGTGATCTTGAATCGCCTAAATATAGAAATTATTTGATTTGACTATTTTTTTATCAATCTATCAATTTGGTACATATGTTCTAGTTACAATTTGTAATATAAAGCGTACCACATTAGCGTTATCATTCCTCATTCCCGGCTTCAATACGACCTTCTTGCAGTTTGTAATGTTACAAACCACTTCATTAACGACCTGAAAAATTAATTATCATTCGTGCAATTAATACTTCCTTTTTATCACTAGTAATAAATAGACAATTGATAAAAATCAATTATATTTAGCTACCAAATATAATTTTACCTTGTTGTCCTTGATCACTACAGCGTTCTCAGAGTATTTCGAATACAGAATCTCGATGGCCTCCTTCAGCTCTTTGATCCGAGCCTGCTTGTCATCGGGCGCTGGCTTCTAAATTTAGATTAGTTAGGAACATTGGAATAGTCTTTTCAAAATGGAATCATAAATAATTTGCCAACCTCTATCGCTTCCTCAGCCTCAGGCAATTCCGGAATGTCCGCTCCCATCGCAGGGTCATTTGCATCGTCAGCCTTGTGCGAACGATCCTTCTGGTCCTTTTTGATGACTAAAGTAGATTTTCTTTAGTTTTTCTACAGTTTCCCTATATATGTTCCGAAAATTAAAACTGACTGGCATCGTAGTGAGTTTGACCATTGTACAACAGGCGAATTGGCTCCGTTTCCGGTTTGGCAACTCGAGGTTCAGCTTTCTCTGTCGGATCTAAATGATGATAGTTTTTTGACCAGTTTGAGTTTGCAAAATTTGAATAACCAACCGTTATTAGTAACATAGATATGAATCTCTTGCCCCAAATAGTCCGCCATGCATACTATTTCAGGCCATTCCGCCCACGCTTCATCCTTCGCCTGATCTTCAACGTATTTTTCGAACATTCGAAATTCCAAGTTATTCTGTTTGATGTGTATTAGGAATATCGGTTTGAAGTGATCGGCATTTTTGACCTAAATAAAAAAGATACAATTTACAATAGTAATAAATACTAGCACTTTCTGCTAGGTTGGCCCGTGTTACTTCTACTCTTTCTCATACTTTACTAGCTATCGAAATTTTTTGAAGTGTTAACTCATAAATTTCTCAAATTGCGACTAGATTTTTCATTATAGGTGCGCGCATTCCTGGGCTCTGATCACAATTCTGGATTGTGAAGTTCATATTTCATCATAAGCAACCGTTAGCTTTAATAGCCCCAAAATTACATGGTTACATGGAAGTATAGGTTAAAAAAGACGAAATAGTGTGCAAAAATTAGAGAATAGGAGAAGTAAAAAATTTGGATTTGAACCCATTATTCCACTCTGCAAGCAAACCATAAAATATAAGGAATTTGAACTTCAAGATAAAATCCTAGGCTTAATTGGCTTTATGACGAAATACGGGCTTCAGAACCCAAAATCATGATCAGAGCCTAGGAATGCGCGCACCTATGATGAAAAATCCAGTCTCAATTTGAGAAATTTATGAGTTAACACTTCAAAAACTTCAATAGCTAGTTATCCTATCGATTTCTTTACTATACTATTCCTCTAGCGCTTAGGCGAAAGAGTACGAATAATCAAGTAATCAAGATATGAAAAGAATGAGAAAGATAGGCGAAAAAACCAATACAGGGATCAACTTTTCGCAGAGATTGTAGATAAATTCAATTTAAAAATTTAAACTTACCATGTGTTCAATGCACGTCTTTCTCAGATCCCCGCTCGCTTGTTCGTTCCCGTGCAGAATGAGCGCTAAAATAAAATAAGCTTTTTAATGCAACATTATTCAAAAATGCTTACAGACGGAATTGTAGAAACAATTGCCGTCTCCGGTCGCGTTGCCTCTCCTCGCGTTGAGCGTCGTTAACAAAGTGTTTTGAAGAGCACGGAGTTCGTCATAGGACAATGCAATCGCCTGTCGCCTTACCTAGATTTGAGAGATTTTGCATCAGATAATTGATTCATTGAATTATATGAACTTACGCGGTCCTCTACTACGACACTGTTCACGTCGATATAGCCGTCGACTGTGATTTTCTTCACAATTGACAAATCACTATAAGAAATGCCTCCGATCGCCTCATCATTGGCGTAAACCTAAAATAATTCTTGTGCGTCTTAATTGTCTCATTTGTTTATTATTTTATGTAAGCTATCAAACCTTGAAGCTTTCCTCCCTGACGTCGATGAGGATCTTGATCTGGTCGCCTTCATTGTACTTGATGTTCTCCACTTTTTCCTCTATCGGCTTTCCTTCGCTGACCTTACTGGCCTTGACTGTGATGGTGTTGCTAAAATGAATTCATGTTGCTTATAAATAAAAGTTCCTGGTCTTACTTCTCAAACGTACCAACTATTTGTAGAGGAATGGTGGAGGCAGGTTTTGAGGCTCCCATCTCATCGATTTCCTCCTCGGCTAACAGCTCCAATTTGAAGCTATAAATATTAGTCAGATTAGAAGTTTCGAATTTTGTTATAAAATACCTCTGGCCGCTCGATTTTTCGAGAATTTTTCCTTTGACAATGATGTTATTTTCCGTATGTAGAGGTTGATCGAGAATTTGAGGAAAATTAGGCATGGACTGTCCAGTTTCAGCTAAAAATTTAAATAATAGAAAAAAGCTGACTTTTATCTACATACTTTGCATATTTTTCATTAGTTTAATTTTTTTCCTACAATGTTAAGAAAATACTATGGTCAAAACGTTTGATAAATTTATCTCTAAATTTGAACTACATTTACCTTGGACGTCTCCATTGTCAGTTGACCCGAGTTGTTCAGAAACGCTGTCCCTCATTGCCAAATTCTTCAGATCGGGAGTGAGAGTCGAGCTTCTATCGGGTAGCTAAAAATTGTAAGGTCATCTCGCTTAATTCTGTTCGAAGATTCAATTTTGCTATTTTTTCGAAACAATCAGAATTTCGACGAAAAACCTGATTAAGTTTTTTTTTTTAAAAAGATACCTCAATACTCTCTTGGAGAATGGGATCTCTCTCACTTGAAGCTGTAGATACATCGTCAAACTCCTAAATTTATCTAATATTTCTCTACTTTTCATTGAATATTGCTATTAATTAGCATGGAAAAATTGTGGCAAAATTCAGTCATAGTTTGACAAAGGCAGAAAGGTGGATAGAAACAATTTGTTGATTTTTTTATTCTAATTTTCTTTATTTTCGTCAAAAATTATCCCATTTTTTAATCATCGAGACCGAAACCCTGTGTTCAGATATTATTTCAGTTCTATAGAACCCCTAAGCAAGACTATATGATGCTTTCAAAATTTGTCTAGATCGTTAAATATAATAATTATCCATTTACACAACTTCTATAACGTTATCTGTTTATTTGGCATTTTAAAATGGTTGCTATTTATTTCCTTCTCTAATTTTTTAATTTTATACTTTTAATCAAAAATCGATTTTATTACCGACTCATCGCCCTCTCCAAACCCAGAATCGTCCAAAGTTCGGCTGTCAGGAGATGCGGGAGGCTCTTTGTCGTCAGCAAACATAATAACACTGTCAAGAGATGCGGGAGGCTCTCGATCTGAAACACTACTCTTGAAACCATTAGAAAATCATCCCGAAAATGAGATCATGAATAAAAATTCTCCGAAACGGTGATCAATCGAATTAGACTTTTTTAAAATAAGAAACTGGAAAAAAAATTCTAAGACCGGAACCGCTATCGAAAATCTTTAAAACCCCCAGAATGTTGCTTTTTGAAACTGAAGATTTCAGTCGATCACTCTTTCCTAAAATTTCGCGCTTCTTTACTCACAAACTATTATGAAAATGCACGTTGTCGTGATCAATGCTTCTAACGAAATAAAATAGCAGCATAAAATTCGAGAAGATCAACCAATCTAAAGATAATCAAGTTATTCATCAATTTTATCAGAAAATAATGACGATTTAATAGGTCACTGTAAGTCAAATTACTTTTGAATTCAGACGCTAAATCTGTCTTTCATGAAATGAAATGATCAAAGAATAAATCGATCAAAAGAAAAGAACTGACTCCTAAATTATTGCGAAAATTATGCCTGTCTCAGTAAATGATCAACAGCTAAAGGGAATTTTGAGAAGCATTTGTATTGATTGATTATGGCTAGATTTAGACAAGTGAAAATTGAGATATGATGACAAGGTACGAAGAAAATTATAAAAGAAATAAAATGAAAACATGGAGAAAAATCGCAAATTTAAATAGATTAGTTTATTTGCTAATTGGGTGACTAAGCATTTCCCTTTTCTCTCTCGTCATTGCCTGCCTTTCTCCAATAATTACCTTTCAGCCTCTCCCAAACCGTTTATATGCCTGAGGTGTGGTTTGGAAAAAAAAACCGATAAGCCAATTTACAGAAATGAAATATTGAATTGTTGAACTACTGAAAGAACGAATACCTTTCCTTGCCGAATATGACAAATAAAAACAAACAAACGAAAACGGATATGAAAATTGTAAAAGCTAACATTTGTACGACTATGGCTATGAATTGAGCTTGATAAATTTCGCAACTAATCATTCATTTGTCATCGTGCTGCTATGTGGCAGGAAATTTGTAAATTTCGACAACGCTGTCGCAAATATGTGGCTAACAAACCGAGACAATTCTTAGTATCCTAGGGCAGTTTTCATTGCCAGTCCGCTATTTGCAGGTCTTAGTAGTTTAACCTTTTCAGCAGAAATTTTTCACCAAAATAGAAACTCAAATTAAAACTATTGCAGGCAGTTTTGTATTGTCACTTTATAACTGTACTTTTCGCCAACGGGAAGGGAATCATAAATTTGAGCCTCAATCTGTTGTCAAACGTGCCCAGATATCACTAAAATTTTGCATTTATCTTTGCGCTCTCTTTGGCCCTTTCGCTATTTTTCTCCTGGACCTTTCTCCATTCTCAATTTCTAGCTCAACCTCTAAAACACTTCAAATGATGACGCAAAAGTATGCAGGTTCTTTCAAAGCGAAATATGAGTCATTCAATGAAAAGATGAAACTAAATTGGCATGAAACAGTTTGGCAACTTATTGATTCAAAAATTAGAGTTTAAAAAAACGATGATTTTAATTCACCGATCAAATGATGTCATTATTCTAAAGAATCAAATGATCCTAAAATATATTATTTGAGTAATTATAATGATATAATTGGGTCATTTGGCAGAATCATCTTGGTCAAAAGATGAGAAAAACGGGCGAAAGAAGGAAAATAGGAAAGAACATTACAAAAAGAGCTAATTCGCATAGGAAATAAATTTTCGCAGCTCGGATTCTTCGCTTTGCAAACCCATACTGCTGTTTGAATAATTTCCTTGGGCAGAAAGGAGGTTAAATGCGCCAGATCATTAATGGCAGGCTGTGTTCGATGGACTTCGAGTTTCAAAGAGACGAACAGAAAGAGAGAAGGAACACATAGGAGAGAGAGCAGGGAAAGAAGCAGATTTGGAATTGCGAAAGTCCTGATTGCTGGTAAAAATGAAAATTTTAGGCCATTTCGAAAAACTACCACCTCATCAGCTCACCACATCTTTAAAAGAAGAGTGAAAGAAAAAGTAGGGAGCGAGATGTGGTGAGGTGGTAGTTTTCGAGGTTGCCAAAATTTTAACATAGAAAAAACCAATTCATTTCAATTTGATTTGGAATTAGGATTGGCGAAGATAATGGGTGAAGCAGAATTCATCGAAATTTTGCCTAACACTCGCCTTAGGCTGCATGCGAAATATCTTCTCGAATTTTCCAGAATCGTCTAGTCTCCCCGCACTAGTTGGTTGCTGTTGA
Organism: Diploscapter pachys; assembly: GCA_002287525.1. Lineage (NCBI taxonomy): Eukaryota > Metazoa > Nematoda > Chromadorea > Rhabditida > Rhabditidae > Diploscapter > Diploscapter pachys. The sequence continues at coordinate 107,419 of LIAE01007361.1, forward strand.
GCGAAAAGAGCGTGAAGAGTGAAGAGACAAAAAAAGAGCGAGAAGGAGAAAAGAGGCAGAGGACAATGAAAAGAAAATGATTATTTTAAATTTATTTGAGTAATTAACGATACTTGAAATTGATTTTCAATAAAATTCATCGATAATAACCATAGAGAGGGCAAATAAATGCTTTATTTGTAATATTTTATAAGAATTCCTTTAATGCTGAGGATTTTCAAATTTCTTCCAAAAATTTCATCGATGATTTTTTAGTTTCCGATAAATCTAAATTTATTTCAAATAAAATATTATATTTCTGAAAATAAATGTTTTTAAACTCGAAAACATGATAATGAAACTTTTCTTTAAAAAATGATCGATCATTCTTACAGTAGAAAATAACGCATAACTTAAAAAATACTATGAAAAATTATTGGTTTATCACAGACAACGTTAAAAGCTGCACAAATGAAAGGAAAGAAAGAAGAAAGTAGGAAAGAAACAACGAGCGAAATAAGGAAAATAAGAGCATTACAAAAAGAGGGTAAAAGAATGATAGTCATTATAAAAAGAAGATGTTGCGAAAGGCTTGGCATAGCTCCAAAATTATTTTCCTGGAAATGGGCCCAAACCATGTAATCGAAGACGGAGAATCTGAAAATCGAGGTCCCGGAGCTCGAGGTGTGCGTTATTTACGCTGTAGCGAATGTCGTACTCGAAAATTCGAAAATTGTCCAAAAGTATAGAAACCGATCAACACCTATATCAAACGATGCAGCTTGTCGAGATAAACAATTTTTGTTAAGAAAAATTTCCAACCTGATGCTTACATAAAAAGTTATAGGCCAAAAAGTGTCCAAATTCGCCAAAACAACAACATTTTCGATCAGTACGCTCATCAAACGAAAAAGGTAATCGATTTTATTGCATATTATTTTACCCGAGCATTCAAGGAAGAAAATGGTATATGACACATGGCATAAAAGTGAGTGCTTTCAGAGAATTTTTTTTTGAAACGCGGCCAAATTTCACTTTGGACGAAAAAATCATGTGACATGTTCTAGAAAAGTCGAAAAAGTCATGTAGCGGAACGTTTCTCCGTGAAAAATCGTAGCGATTCTGAAGCTAGAATACCTAGGCTACTTCCCGATATAAATAACTTTGGCAGTTCGATTGTTGTAGAAAACATAAAATCGAAAATGTCGCGCCCGACAACTCGTGTTTTCAGACTTGTCCTGATTTTCTACCCGAAAGTGGTTGTTTCGACGAGATCACTTCAGAATAGTGCCCAGCTGGTCTCTGCGAGAGTTTTGGTACCAAATTTAAATATTTGATATGCAAAATAACGAAAACAGAAATTTCTGGGACAACCGAATTCGGACGTTCCAGAACAGGCGAAACAAATGGTCGGATCAGGTTTTAACCGCCATATTTGTCATCAGCGTAGTCGAAAACCCCCACTAGGTAAAAATTGATCCATAGTTGGTTGATCCATCATTGGTTGATCTATCATGGAAAAAAAAACAACTGTTACAATGAATATGTGCACTTTTTACACATTTTTGAAATTAGCTCCGCACACGAGTGTCGAAAAACTCTAATATTTGGCCATTGTTGAGCCTCATATGTGGCTAGTATTTCCTGAAACTTTCATTGAAATCCGATCAGTCTCCATTGAGTTATAATAGTAGAATTGTTATGCATAAATCTTTGATAGAAAAAATTCTAAAATTATTTTTTAGGTAAAACGTGGATATCAGCCGGTAAAACCTATATAAATCGACGTTTCAGGCTGATATAAATATTTTGAGACCAAATCGAACCAATTTGGCGATTAACACTTCGGAACCTTTCCTTGTCAGATTCAAATTTTTGGAATCATTCAGGACCGGAATTTCTTTCCTGTCACTCTTCTATTATGTTTTCGTTGAAGAAATAAAATAACTGGACAATTGTATAACAAATGAAATGTTTATTTCATTCAAATCTAACAACGAGAAAGACTAGACTAGAGGATGATGGCTTGTCACTGACTCGACCCGATCGATGCAGAAACTCAGAAAATCAATAGTACCCGTAGTAATCGTCATATTTCTTGTGTCCATGTCCGTGCCCGTGGCCATACGAATCATACCCGTAATAGGGCTTGCTGAAAGCATTTCATTCTAATTTTAAAATTGAAAACTGCTACTTTTATATCAAACTTCGAAAATCTTCGATATCTATTTTGGTGTAAAATTAATAAACTGCCTGAGACGTACCTGTAATAGTCCTTGCCATATGACTTGTAATAGTATTTCTTGCCATAGCTCTTGTAGTACTTCTGCAATAAAACAACTTTATAGCTATTTTAAAAGGATGGATGTTTTTAAGATGCATTACCACTCACCTTATAATAATATTTCTTGTGATAATAGTCCTTCTGCAATTAAAATTACTATTTTATTGTTGAAAATCCAAATTAAAACTCACGTAATAATATCCTCCAGCTTCGACGCAGAGAGCGAGCATAGCCACGAGACAGGCGATGAGAATGATCGAGTTGAATATTTTGGCCATTCTTAGAGATTTGGAGGAAGGATCGGAAAGACGAGAAAAGAACGGTTGGAACTCGAAGAGTTGCTTGGTTTGACTGGCCAACAACAGGGCTTTTATAGTGCGAACTCAGTTCAGGAATCATGTCAAGTTTCTAAAATTGCCCCAAATTTCAATGGATGTTAATTTGAAATTTCCCAAAATATACATTCCGAACTCACAATTCCAGGAAGAAGTTATAAACTTTCCTGGAAAAAGTAACAAATGAGGTTAATGTAATTTGAAATGGAATAGGAAAGAAGAATGCAATGTCATCGCTTCACTCCTTCTGTCGTTACTTCTAATGGCAACAGCAAGTTCTCGAGGTCAAGCACTCTTCTTTTTCCTGGTTGGTGTAAGTTTGTTTACGATTGCGACATTATTCAAATTATTGAATCATCAAACTGCTTCCAACATTTACTCATAATTTAAAATTGGCCTAAATCAAGAGTTTCTTGATATTTTTGAAGCAATGATTTTAAGAGACTATAGAAAATTCGAGCACTGATTTGCACTGGTACAAAAATCCCCGTATATGGGTGGGTAGGCCTTTACAAGTGTAAAACGCTTATAAATTTGACTGAAACGTGGTCCAATCGATCCAGCACCCTCGATTACCCTATCTGGATCCCTTTTCGGGAGATCGATTTTTCTAGTGCCTACCGATGCTCGAATCACTTGAGAAGTCGCTTTTAAATTGATCAATTTTTCACCGAGTAATTTATATTTCAGTCATTTTCGTTATTCTTTTTGTTATACTTTTTGTCGATTTTTTTCTGGTAAGTATTTTAATTTTATAAAATATAAACGAACTGTTTATGTCGATGTATCAATAGCAACAGTAGAGTTCGATAAAAATTAATGAGCAAACAGGTGAAAATATCGAATTAAAAGTAGCGAAAACGTCTGTAAATCTGAAATTCTCCAACTTGAAAGCGACATTCGGAAGAAGAATTATCTAAAATTCGCTAAATGTTATCTGGCAAAATTTTATTGAGTTTTATTGTCGTTTTACAAATTTGTGGAAGATCCGATGCAAGAAGTAAGTTGATATCGAAGTTGATCTTAGCCATTTATGAATGACGGGTTGATAAATTTTGTACAAACAATAATAAAATATCGTTTCTGCTTTATGACAAATTACAAATCATTTCTCATTCCTATTTCTGAAAATTAACGAAAAACCTTATCTACAAGCCTTTATTTCATAATTTGAGGTAGTGGAAAGTTAAGCTAGAGAAAAATATAAAATGTACTCTTAGATTTCGACAATTCCTCTTGGTACACTTAATATTATTCATCACTTATCAACCTCAAAAATGACTCTTACAGTAAGAAAACTCGGTTTAATTTAGCATGCGATAATTCGCAGGGCAACTTTAGTGACGTGACAGAGGACTGTACAGTGATCACTGGATTCATGATCATTACGAACACGAACAACACAGGACCTACTTATGAAGTGGGCATCATTTTAAGGCTGCCATTAATTAATAATTATAAGGATGGGCGCTACTGCTAAAAATATTTCTCAAATCATTCGAATCCCAGAAAAATTTCTAGATTAATCTTGAGAGAAATGCAAATTAAATACATCGGAAATAAAGTTTTAGAAACCCCTTCTTCTCTTCTCAATTTTCTTATCATTTTCCGAGCTTATTTCTTAAATGAAGGTGTATAGGTTTATTACATTCTTATATTAACAATCCAAAATAAGTTCATCGAAAATTTTATTAGGAAATGACCAAAATGCTGAGTAACGTGGAAGAGATTCCCTGTTTCGCGGTAATCGCTGTGAACTACAAAGACTTAGCATTTCTGTCTAAAGTGACGAAGATCACCTGCGAGGAAGACTACTTTCGTACGGGCACTTCTGGACTCATCTATCAAAACGAAAACATGGAACGAATCGGAATGCCCAACATCAAAGAGGTAGTTGTTGTTGAGCTGGCAGTTGTAAGTGATAGAATAACGGAATACAGAATGACGAAATAATGAAACGTGTTCATGTATTTGACGTAATGACGGAATGATGTTTTTCCTACGCTATTTTTCTCACCTCTCGTTTCTTAAGCACGACATTTTGCCATTTTGTATTCGGTATTGCCGTCATTTACAAAGATAGCAGTCTTGATGTGTTTCTAAAGCGTTATAGATCAAATGTTGGCTACATTTTATGAAAATTAGTGTGTTGGAAAAAAAAGTTTGATGTAAAATATTTCTTCATTTTTAAATTTACTAATTTTAAGATTTTGATCATCTGAAGATAATAGATAGAATTATTTTGAGTTTCAATTTCGTTTTATGCTCAAGTTACATTTCTAAATTCCGTAAATAATATTTCAAGACAAAAATTTTGAATTTTCCTGCAATAAATAATATCTGTGTAGATGTAGATAATTTTGAATATTCTTCAGATTGTATTCAATGAAAAAGGAGGTGTTACAGAGGGCATATTTGAAGTGTATAATCCGAAGCTATGTTACGATATGAGCGAAATCATCTATTTCTCGAAAATTCGTTGGTGAGTAAATTTCTTTTTACTCCTGAAAATTCATATTTCATGAATAAAGGAATGACTGATTTTTCAATTCAAGAATAAAATACTTTTGGGGGTTCAGTAAAATGATGACGATGATTTTAGGTGGTACGCCTCGACGGGCCTCAGACTTTGCGATCAAAAAGGTAAATTACTTGCTTACTTATCACAAAAAGCTGTTGCTAGATTCCAATTCTCATTAGTATCTTAGAAATTCTATGAGGATTAAATGACAGTTACTATATGACGGAGGGTATTTCAAAAACTGACGGAGCGTCCCCTAGTTAAGCCCTCCGTCTTCCGCCATATAGCTGCTGCCGGATTAAAGTCGAACCACTATTATTTAAAATACTATTATCTTTCGAAGTATTCATAATAAAATATCGATTGAAAAAGGAATTTATTTGTCAAATTTATAAATTTTAGGAGACGCCTGCCACAATGACGAAGCAGGTGTTTGGACAGATGAAGATTTGCCAGATAATTGTGAGGTAAGTCGAAAATATTCCTAAATAGTAGTATTTATAAAACTCTAAAATAGCATAGATAATCGAAAACGTTTCATTTATTGAGAAGTTCGAAATCTGGTAGGTTGAAAATGAGAAGAAAAAGAACGGATTCAAGTCAGTTTTACTGTTTCACGTGATATATCTCCAAATTTTCTAACCATAAAAATAATCGTGCACCACTTTGTACCTCCCAGATTAAGGACCAAATAATACAGCATCATAACGTTTCGAAAAAATATACCAACTGTTTCACTCTATCCGTATTTCATACAATCTGGATAATGGCAACCGAATTTTAAGGTAGTCACAGGTGGAATAATGCTGAACGAAAAGTCGAAGAACATCGGCGATAAATTCAAAGCCAAACTGGTGCCTATCAGACTCCTCTACGGCACTCTATACATACAGGGAGCGAAAATCGACGAGCTCGTCTTCCCGAATCTCGAAGTCTTCATCGGATTTGCATGTTAGTCTGTAGATTCGTTCTAAATTTTCTGATCATTATATTTTTTGTTTATCTCAAATTCTTCTTTTGATTTGAAATGAAAATTTCAGTCTACCAACCAGGCTTTGCCGTCATTGGCTGTCCTAATTTGTCGAAGATTTCGTTTCCAAAAATATCGGTAAGTTTTACTGTATTATTCAAAATCATGTCGAATTGTCCAAAAATGCTTGAGTTAGCTTCCCTTCTTAAAAGATAACATTAATCCTGGATCATGCACAATTTTCAATCAATTTTTTTCAAACTATCAGCTCGAATGTCTACTAGAGTTTTGTATTTGTGTATGCAGGTGATATTCGACACGTACATTGACGATGCGAGTTTCCTTGTGCTAGAAAACGAAAAGTTGTCGGTCTCCGAGGCAGCCTGCAATAGATGGACGAGTGTCGGGGCTGTCATTCGGGTCGAAACTAATGCTGCAAATTGTGGTGAGAATTTGAACGGAAATTTTTGATCACGAGCAATGAAGCAAGTTGAATTTGGAATTGAGATAAAGATTTGCAAAAAAAAGGTGTTTTCCTTAAATCATTTCGAGAACTTGAATTTTTTATAACTAACATTGTAAAATTCCGTTTCTACCGTAAGACTACTATTGAAAAGTATACTAATAGTCTTGCCTTTCTTAAATTTGTAGTGGAATTTTATCACCATGAAGTTGCAAGGAATCTTATATAAGGTATGAAAAATCATAGTGATTCATCTTCAGACGGCGAATCAGACGTGCAATATCTCGACGTGATTCAATTCGAAAGCGGTCAAACTGGCAGTTCGAACAGTTCTAACTTTGGCTCGGGATCAGGAAATGGCTCTGGAAGCGGATCAGGAAGTGAGGACGGAGGGGATATGAGCGACGCACTAATTGTATTTATTTGTAATATCTTATTTTTATGTTATTCGATCCTATGGATTCCACTTGTTATACGGTCTGCCAACCTTTGATAGGGCTCTGACCTCACCTCCTACTGGTTCCTCTCCCCATCAACCGCCCGCCTAAAATCGGGTATATAAGGAGAGAGAAGCCAGAAATGGGGGACTCAATTCTAACACTCCATTTTCTAAGTCATTCAAACTTCAACCAACAATCGTCAGTCATTTTCATATTCGTAATTTTCTGTTGTGATTCAGTCAAGGCTAATAAAATCAAGAAACTGTATTCGGATAACTTCCACGTCGAGTAACCAAAAGGGCAAACTACTTGCTTGTCATAGGATGAGACAAACACGAATACATGTGTGTACTCAATGTGAACTGAATGGTCATCATGCAGCGCGAGCTACCAGTCCAGCAGATCTCGAAGTCTTCATATGCGTGGGAAAATAGTTTTCAAGGAAAAAACCATCTAGCAGAACAAATACAACATAAATTATCAAACATCTGGTCGGATCATTCAATAGCATTTATTCGAACAAGCAAAATAAATTATTTCAGGTTCAGAAATCTCATTATTTTAAAGTAACTTTGAATAGATCAATTAGCGGTGAAGAGTAAGGGAATTTATGCAGAATAATGACACAGGAAATGTTCATGATCGAATAGGTTAGCTTGGCAAAGCGAGATGCTTTCACAAAAGTGCAGTTTGCAAAGATAAAACTCTCGACTCTATTTCATTTCATTAACTGTGTTATTTCTTTGAAGCTTGGAGCTCATGATTTTGCGTTGGCTTGAATTTAATATTTAAAGATGATTATCACACGAAGTACTGAGGTAGTGTGTAAATTGGGGAAAAGATTAAAAAAAAAAAGGTGAACACAAATACTGCGAAGGCAATTTTCGAGGTTGATATGAATCGAAATGAACAAGTCTGATAAACCACGCAATTGAAATGCTGACTCATAATTTTTCGAATTGAAAGCAATAAATTTCTCCCCTTGCGTACTACATATGGAAAAATGGCATACTATTCCTGAAAGTAAAAGTCCTGGGCTATATTCTGCTTCTTTCAAAACTCGTGGACTAATTGCCTAAAGAAAAATCAAAAATTCGTGCATGCAAAATTCATTTCTCGGAAAAAATCGATTTTTCATAACAGCAGGTGGTTGTTCCGATTATATTTTGGTACCAAGATGTAGAGGAGATTCAAGTGAGTCGATTGATACCATATTTTGACGTTTCCGATGCATTTGATTGAATAACATTCCGAACTTTACAAAATTGCATTACGAACTCTTGCATTACTGCCTTACGAAATATACAAATCACCCCAGATTTATTTAATAGACCTTTCATTTGTAACTTTTCACCAATCTGTAACAAATTTGGTATCTAAAAAAATAAATTTATTTTAGACAGCTAAGAAAATCAGAAAGAACAATGAATGTAATATCTACTGGATGAAGCTGCTGATATGAGAATTTTTTAATGTCCGATTCATCTTCTCGAAGCTGTAAACAAATGAATCAATTTCTTCAACAACAAAAAAATACTTACCACGGTGAAGTTGAGATCCAGGGTATTGTTAAGGTATCCCCTCACCGATATCGCTGATCCAGGCAATAAGCCCGAGAACTATGAAGCCTAAACGATTTTTAATCATTACCAGGGATCGAAAGGTAAGAAACAAGTGCGATTTTCG